>JAJOZX010001987.1:590000-758768 GCA_023014485.1 Bathynomus jamesi | reverse complement strand
AGTACTTATCCGCTTTCGAAAATCCTGGTTTTGACCGAATTCAACCACATGACTGATGAAAATTACATTTATAAGCTTATCATCGGAAAGTTTTTTTTTTTAATAAACTACCGATTGGAATTGAATTTTACTTGAAAGAAGAGAACAATAATACCCCTTTTACCCCTCTAATATTCCCCATTGGCATCGAAGCACTTCTGTTAGTTGACGGGCAGTGAGTATTATCGTGTGGTAGAATTCCTAGCTTGGCAGTTTGGAGATCTTCATCCAAGGTAGAGTGCTCTTCTCGAAGGTGGTCATGTCTTTCTTGGGGCTGAAAAGAGGATTATTCTGAGGGAGCAAGGTCCGGACTGTACAGCGGATGGGCAACAACTCTCCACTGGACGCTGGCAAGAAGTTCGGATGTGGCGAAAGTCATATGTGGGGGAGCATCGTCACAAAGGCGGCAAACGTTCTGGTTCCTCAGTTATGGCCCCTTCCGCCAGTGATATTCAGCTCCAGAAATTCCAACAGCAAAGACCCCTATGGCCCCAAAAGAGCGTCACGATTATCTTCGGCCATGCACGGCTTTTGCTACGACCAAATTTCTTGCCAGTGGACAGTTGTCACCCATTCATCATATAGTCCGGACATGCTCCCTCAGGAGAGCACTTTACCTCAAAGATCTCCAAAGTGCCACTAGAACAGGTCTTCGTCAGCAGAGCACGGATTTTTATGACACGGGGATACACTCGCTACGACCAGATGGCAGAAGTACTTTGATATAAATGGGAAATACCTCTAGAGGTTTAGAAGTCAACGTTTCTCTCTTCCTTCAAGGTGCATTTTATTCCAGCCCGTAGTGTATTTTTAAAATGTTTTTCGAAACTTTTCGGACACCCCTCGTATAATTAAAGGTTAATATAAAGGGTGATCCAGAGAAATGGGACCCAAAAGAAACCCCTGTAACTCTTAAAGTATAAGTCCTTTTATAAAATCATACGCATCATTCGAAAGAGGATAGTTACAAGTTTGTACAGGATTGTATAGGTTTTGACAATACAATACAAGACAAGATAAGATACAAAACAAAATAAAAGTGTTAGTTAAAACTAACCCTTCAAGATGACTGCATGGACTGTGGAACAGCTGCGTTTCATAACTGAGCAATATTATGAGCATGGAAGAAGTGTAGTTTCAGCTCAAAGATCTTTCAAGACAAATTTTCAGATGTCAAAATCACCTTCTAAGAAAGTAATCCGTCGGTGTGTCAGAAATTTTTCCCTAACTGGCAGCATTGGAAAAAGAAAACCAACTGGAAGAGTGCGCACAGCAAGGATAGACGAGATCATTAACAGAACTCATGAAATTGTACAGGATAATCCTAACATAAGCATCAGACGTACTTCTCAGCTGTTAGGAGTTGGATATGGAACACACCGTATATTCAAGCAAAATTTAATGCTCTTTCCATATAAAATTCAAACAGTGCAACAACTAAACGATGGAGATTTCGCACGAAGACGACAATTCTGTCAATGGATCCAACAGAAGGTAAATGACACCACCAATTTTCTAGCAACTTTGATTATGTCAGACGAAGCCCATTTTTACTTGAATGGAACTGTAAACAAACAAAATTGTCGTTTCTGGGCAACAGAAAATCCATTGAATATTACCGAAGTCCCGTTGCATAGTCAGCGTGTAACTGTTTGGTGTGGTCTTACTGCATCTCAGATCATAGGGCCGTACTTTTTCGAGGATTCCACCAGAAACACGGTCACTGTAAATGGTGATCGCTACGAAAAAATGTTGACCGATTTCCTTATTCCTAAATTAAGAGATCTTTGTCTAGAAAACCACTGGTTCCAACAAGACGGAGCTACCTGCCATACCACGAGGAACTGCATGGCAGTTTGGCGTCAAACGTTTCCAGGCGAGTTAATCTCAAGATTTGGAAACGTTGAATGGCCCGCAAGGTCTCCGGATTTTTCTCCCTTAGATTATTATCTCTGGGGATATTTAAAGAGTAGGATCTACAGAAATAACCCAACGACCTTCCAAGAATTGAAGGCCGCCATCACAAATGAGATACAGGCCATACCACCGCACACTTGCAAAAGTGATGCAGAACTTACAAGCGAGAACACTGGAATGCTTGGCAACTAATGGAGCACATTTGAAAGGAGTCATTTTTAAAAAATAAATATTTCATAATAAACTTGTAACTCTACTCTTTCGAATGATATATAGTTTTTATGAAAGGAATTAAATATTAAGAATATTTGGCTTTTTTTTTATGGGTCCCATTTATCTGGATCACCCAGTATATTCAAGATTACTTATAATAGTAAAAAATTTCCATTTATAAAAGTTTCTTCTTGTGTTCCAGTTCTAGGATAACTTAAGAATAAAGAACAAGTGATATACTAGGATAGATTTACCGTAGTTCAGAAACCAGTTTTTCATTCTCTAGGGTAGGCGTGACCACTAGACTTAAAAGCGGAGACACGGTCGAGTAAGCATTTATGTAAAGGCGAGTTCTTAAAATAACGGAACGATTTTGCATAAAACATTAAAATAAATGATTTGTACGTAAAAGTCGAGAGTTGTTAAAAAAAAAAAAAAAAAAAAAAATATTACAATATTTCCGCAGGAAGCGGTCATTCAGGTATTTAAATCTAGAACTATCCAAGATTTGAGTAGGGCTGAAACTTGTAGCGACCTCTCGGTCCTTCACCCAATCAATCATGATTTGAAAATTACGTCACACGGGGCATGAAACTGAAAGAGAAAATTATGAATTAGTGGGTGTTATTACTGTAGTTTCAGCAGTCTATGCTAATCGGAATCATGTTTAGCATTTAAGTTGTAACACCGCTTTCCGTCGATCAGCGAAGTTAAACGTCATTAGGTCTGGGTTGTAGTTCTGCATCCAGAACTCGTGGTTCAGATCCCACATGTTGCGAAGGACGTTAAAAACAACCTAAGAAAAATTGAGTAGAGTTGCATCGTAGCCACGTAGTAACGCCGTTTTCCGTTAAATCAGTGAGGTGAAGCGACGCTCGGTTTGTTTAGTAGTTGAATAGGGAACCGTCCTGAGGCTGCAGAGCTAGGCACTTGCGTTTTTTGCGGTACTGCGGTACTACCGTGTTGGTCGGTACCGCGGGAAATTTGAATGCGGTAGCGGTACTGCTGTACTTTCAGCGATCCTTTGCGGTACTGCGTTATGCGGTACCGGTTTGGTAGTGCGGTAGTAGTACCGCAAAAAAACGCAAGTGCCCAGCTCTGCGGCGTCCTCTGCGTTTAGATGATGTAAAGACCCTTAGGTGGTTTGGCTCCCACGTAAAACTTCATGGGTCCCCTACGTTACATCACCTTTACTGTTACGGAGGAAGTTAAATGACCCCACGCATTTTTTCATGTTACATCACCAGTCAATTTAGGTTTTTGAACATTGAAAATTTACTTAATTTTGTATAAAATTTGGTTACCCAAACACACCGCTATTTCTTATTCGGAAAAGAATGAAGGAATTAGTAACAAGCTTTTGTAGTTTGTTAAATTTTAAATCAAGAACCGACTTTGGCAAAGCTTCGGGACATACAATCGTAGCCAAAAGTCTTGTCGTGAAACGATTTCTTATATATATTTATCGGCTTTAAGACACGACTTGTTTCACCGATTGTACCGCTTTTTTAAATGATGAAGTAGTGTTTCGTTACGATTGCAAATCTCGCAACAAAAACAGAGAACCTAAGTTAAAGCACCAAATGATTTGAAGTGGGCGTGTTCAAGCAAGCATTTACCTTTCACTAATTCCAATAGTTCTCATTTACCCAATGAACCCATCTTATTCACACGTTACATCACGACATTATGTCGGGTCATAAATTCATGCAACGAGATGAGCAGAAACATGGAATTAGTACTATCCTGAGACGTAGAAAGAAAAAACTTCAAATTTGATTAATTTGATTTTTCACATTTTTCATCAGTCAAAGTGTTTTCATATACCCACTAGTTTACGCTAGCCTTTCTGTGCTTAGCCTGCAGCAAAGTGCATTCATATGCATGTGTACATACAATTCCTGTAAGATTCCTTAACAAGGGTACCAAATCCTTAAACCTCCATTGAAGATATCAACGATTTTATAATTTAAAAATGTGAAATTTTTACACAATGTTGTGAAACCAAATTTTCACTCGAATCCAAAATTATCTATTTTGATGTTCGCTGCAATTTGGTTCTTGAAACAAAATTGCATTTCAGGGGTTTCAGTATCCTGTCTAATGGGCTTATTATATACACGAAGACATTTTCAAAACTAAACTGATAGTAAAATAGTTTTTGTATAAAGAATTCAAATAGAAATAGTGTATCAACTTTGAATACCCAATTTTATTTCACTTGTCTTAAAAATTAAAACCATACAGAATGCAGAAGGTCCATCTACAAAGAATGAAAAAAAAAAATGAATGAACTCGATACAAAGCAGTCGCCTTTCCTTGAAGAATGTATTACGTCATCGGTCCTCAGTGTTTATCCCAGTTTAGCAGATGAATTTTAATCCTTTGATTATATGTTCTATATTCTAATGTTTCTTTGCCAGTCTCTGTCTCTCTCTCTCTCTCTCTCTCTCTCTCTCTCAGTCTCTCTCAAAAAAATGCATAGCATAGATTAGGCGAGGTAAAGTTGAGTTTCTGCCGTCGCTATTTCCTTTTTTCCCCCTCCTTCTCTTGGTTACCTGGTTCATGTGAAAGGTGAGGGCATGGTGTAGAAAATCAGATTTCCTTTCTTACCCCGAATTGACCGAGAGGTCTTTTTAAATCTTCCTCGTGTGTGTGTGTGTCGAGGAATTTCCCCCAATATGAAAATCAGTATCATCTTTCAAAGTTTTTCCTCTCTTGATTTCTCAATGACAAAGGAATTGAAAATTCAATAGCATTAACTTAATAATACGTTAGAATTTGAATAAGGAAGCAATAAGACGATATAATCTCTCAGGAGTTATATATATATATATTATACACACACACACACACACACACACACTTTCAAGTCATTGCAATTGATGTAAGTGCGAATTTCCTACGCCATCTAACAGCCTATATCAATGCGATACTAATAGATCCTACTTATGTACAAGATTGCAATGACATTCAGGCTGATGATACGTTACGAAAGGTTAATATTCATCATTTATTTTTGGATTTTATTATGAACCGAGATCGGTCTCTACACAGAGGGTTGACAAAAGTAAATAGACACGTTAGATTTTTTTTTTTCTATAATTTTTAATTTGATAAAAGCAATAACTAATAACAAATTCATTGAATCACTATATTTAGAATCGTGTTGCATTCCATTGATGAGCTTTGCCATTTGTTCTGAAGGACAATTATCGTGGTGTGTATTTACTTTTTGTTAACCCTCTGTATGTTCTCTCTTTAACCTAACATTTGCAATTAAAGTGATTTTGATTAGTTAATAATAAAATAATTATTTGAAGTTCGCGTTTGTTGGTCTACATACAAGGAAATTAAAGTTATTGCAGTATCGTCTGAACATTCTAAGAGAATGGTTTGAACTATATTATTCGTAAGAACGTTTGTTGTTTCGGAAAAAAACAGTTCGCCTCGAAACAATTTCTGAGAAGCATAAAAAATTACTAATTAGTAAATGACTGGATATTTTTTTTTTTTTTTTATTACTATCACCAAAAAGAAAAAAGAAAATAACCAAAGAAAAACAATAGCAGAGATTAGGAATTTTTTACGTTTACTAAAATTTTTATGATTCTAGGCAAACTTTTTTCCAAAACTGTATTATTGGTATCGTACCACTTAAATCGAGTTAATATTTCAGTATCATTTGGAACATCAAATATAAAGGCGAGGTGCATTTTTCTCCCCATTTCATATAAGTTTTATAGTTTCTTCATTTGTCAATGTAAACCACAGCTATACATAATTACCCCCACCAGCTAACAGTATGAAGTTTATTATATATATATAATAATTTTTTTTGCAAGTAAATACTTACATGACCAAGCGCTTCCTTGTTATTTTTTAACACCTTATCAAAGCTAGGTCTCGGTAATGTGTTAAAAAATAAACAGAATCACTTCAGCGGCATAAAACGTACAATGTCCTTGTATTTAACTTTACTGTTCCTCAATGTATTTGACACATTAAGGTGACTTCTTTTCACATTACGCAATACATACATTCGTGTGTGTGTGTAACAAATTACAAATGACGCTTCATTAATGGATAGCAAAAGTTTCTTTAGATTTTATCTGATCGTCTTTAAGTTAAATCTAAGGTGAGGTGTTGGGGTAACAGTTTGATGTGGGGGAGAGGGATAAAGAGGTGGGAGAAGTGAATTGGGGGGAATGGATGGAGTCGGTTAAGTCATTATTAACATCTAACTTTGCACACGTGCCAATGAACCAAACTTTTAGTTTTCGTACACACACGAAAGTTATCGAAATATATCGGCACAATATGGTATTTGGTGGTTTAATCTTCCGTCTTGAGGGAATTCAGAATTATTCATCTTATTGTCATTATTTTTCGTTTGTTCCACGCCTTCGTTATGGGTAAATTAACGTATACTTTGGTTTTAAAGATTTTTAATTATCAACGTTACAAGGTTACGACGTTTTATTCCCCTCAGCCCGGAGGTACAACTCATGACCGCGATACGAAATCATCGAAGGTGTCAGAAAATTGGAAACGCTCTTAATAAAAAGGAAAAGTGAACTAAATTCTAAGAAACATTTCATGTCTTTGTTGTCATAGGTCAAAATTTCCATGATAGATGCAAACTCTTTTAAAGAACGAGATGGTTTTTTTAGCAGTACATAATTTTTTTCATCCTACTGTATCGTTTTGGATACATCCTTAATTAGGAAGGAACTGTAAATTCCTCATTTTTACCTTCCTAAGAGATCAAGATGTTTCAAACATTTAAAATAAGAAGAAATAGCTTTCCTTAAACAAAAACAAAAAACAAAAGACTAACAACTTCCGGAAATTAGTAAATTGAAAATCAGACAACTTTTGGCAACTAAAAAACATACATATAAAAACGACCCTCTCAATTCTGCAAACCTCAACACAAACGTCCACACGCAACAAGGCCAATTCTTTACTAACCATTTTTTATATATACACATTTTTTGATTATTATTCGTACGCTCCTTAATGTCAGTGAAAGCACGAAGCAACAGGTGCTTTATTTTTTTTTTTTTTTAAGATTCGGGTTGCGGGGGCCTGAGAAAATGGGAACAGGTCAGTTAGATCGGGGATTTAGAAATAAGGAGGGAGACACACGGGAGAGGAGGAAGTCAGGAAGGTGGAAGATGATGCTGAAAATAAAAGGTATTTTCCGAGGAAGGAAAAATCAACCAACCTTTGATGGAATTTGCTTAAAAAAAATATTAATAAAGTGACGGAAGATAGCCATTGCGTTCAAATTGAATTGTTGAACCTTTCATGCTCTATTAACTTCAAATTATGCATTAATAATTCATATTTTAGCTTTATTTACCCCCACCCCCAATATTAACTACAAATATACATTTACGCAAAAACCTTTGCCCAGAGAATTTTTTTTTTTTAATATACCAAAAATTACTAAATTAGTTGGAATTTTTATTCTAGATTTTTCACCAAACAAAACTTTTTAAAAATAATTAGTAATTTTGGGAGACAAATTTTTATTTATCTTCGGACAACTTTTTTCCTGCAATTTTAAATATTATAAAACCAAGAAAGTAAAAGTGCATTTAAAAATATTTTAAATTAATTTTTACCGACTGTTTCAGCGTAACTTGAATGTATTTTTTTCTATACTCCTAATACCTGTAATAATTCTAATTACAGTAATTTACAGGTGTGATACTGAAATTCATCTGCTAAAAATTTGCATAACATTCACACACCGAAGTTTTACAACTATAATTATAATATTTATATCATATAATTTTGTTCTGCTCAGGCCCAAATTTAACATGATAGATAATGATAATGATGATTAATAATATTAATGATGATATTAATATTATATTTGTCATATGGACTATATAGTCTGCCAATAAACCTTCTCATTTTCATTTCATTTTCGTATCTTAATTTCTCTTCCATCCTCAAACTGATGTGAAATTGTCTTAAATAATGTTAAGTTTATATATATATATATATATATATATATATTGGCGCTCAATAAGTATTCGTACAGAGAAATATTTTAGTTAATATTCGTTCTATCTTTTGTACCATGCATACGATAGTTAGGGAAAATTTACCCTTCGTTTTTGAAAATTTTTAACAAATAAAAATTTGTTAACTCCAACATATGATGTAAAACATCAAAGAATTTGAGGAAAATAATAAAAAGTTAAAATGCAAAAGTTTTCGTACATTTGCTTACAAATTATTTAATACTTTGTGGCGTCACTTTTTGCTCGAACGACTTCACTGGCTCGTCTTGGGCATTTTTTTTTTTTTTTTTTTTCCGACATCTCTCGGTAGAAATTTTAGCTCATTCTTCTAGAGAAAATTGTTGCGATTCATTCAGATTCGGAAGGTTTCTCTTTTTCTCTCGCAAACCGCTTTTTTTTCAAATCAACCATAAATTTGCGATTAAATCGAGATCTGGGCTTTGACTGGGCAACCCGAGAAGCTTGAAATTCTTTTGTCGAAGACATTTCATGGTGCGCTTACTTTTATGTTTTAGATCATTATTTTGTTGCAGTACCCAACTGCCACCCGATCGCAACTGCCGTACTGAAGGCAATACATTTTCTTCTAAAATTTTCTGTTATTTCTTTGAATTCAAGATTCCATTGATGACAACGAGCTTTCCCGCACCAGAAGTACTAAAGTATTCCCAAAGAAGCAAATTACCACTACCAACTACCATGTTTAACCGTAAGAAGGATGTTTTTTCCTTCGAATGCAGTATTTGATTTTCGCCAAACATACCGTTACTCGTTGTTCCTGAATAATTCACTGTTGATCTCGTCCGCCCAGAGAACTTTCTTCCAGAATGCAAATCCATCATTTTGATGATCCTTGGTGTACTTTAAATGAGCTTCTTTGTGCGTTTTTCGTAGGAGAGGTTTTCTTCGTGCAACTCTTCCATGCAGATCATTCTTTCTCAATGTATGACGTACAGTAGAAAGGTGGACATCGATCTTAGACAGTCTTAATGTTTAGCAAATATCACCTGCAGTCACTTATGGATTCGCAGCAGCCATTCTTTCAATCCGTCCACCTGTACGTTCTGAAATCTTGCAAGGTCGTCCATACCTTGGAACAGTTTTGATTCTTCCATTTCTTTATAACTGCAGCAACTGTCGTAAATGGAATTTAAAATTCTTCTATCTTCCTATAATTCTTTCCAGACTCGTGTGCAGCAATAGCAGTCTCTTAAGAACTGTAGACAGCTCTTTACCCCGACGACTCATTGCTTACTAATGGCTTGTACAGTCATCCATCTTCCATGAAGATTCAGAGAAAATTCTAGAATTTAGAGTTGACAACAGTCTCTAATCAATAAACAGCCAACTACTGATAAAAAATTTAAATTCAAGCCAAATGGAGGGGGGCGGGCACAAAGTATTAACTAATTTTGTAAATAAATGTACAAAAACTTTTTCACTAACTTATTATTATTTTCCTCAAATTCTTTGATATTTTACATTATATATTTGAGTTAAACAATTTTTTTATTTGTTAAATTTTCCCAAACGAACGATAAACTTTTCCTAACTATCCTTTGCATGGTACAAAAGATAAGGACAAATATAACGGAAACATTTCTCTGTACGAATACTTATGAGCGCTACTATATATATATTCGTCGATGACTTTGCTCAAATGTTAATGTTAGATTCAGCAATATAGATCATAGAAAAAGGTCACTGTTTTATACAAAGCATCGCTATGTTCATACACCTATTCAGGATACGAGCAGCTCGCAGAAACATTGCCAACTATATACAGGGTCAACGTACAGTTTCAGAAAAAAAATTCGCCAAAAAATTAATACTTGATAATGACTGGGTTTTATTTTTAAAATTTTCTTATTTTTCACCAAAACAACAAAATATCCAAACTAAAACACATTACCAATTGTTAATTTTTATGCTTTTAAGAAATTGTTTGTAGGCGAACTTTTTTCCTCCGAAACTGTACACATGCAGTTTATTAGTAATTGCGAATATCTGAGAGGTGATTTATACAAGAACATTATAGCAAATATTATGTAGACTATAATATTTGATCTAGACGAGCATTCTAGACCAGGGGTTCTCAACCCACTTACTTCCATTGCCCACCTGAAGCATTGGCACTCACCCCGTTACCCCTAATGACGCGTAAATTAACCAAAAGTTAAAGTAGTACTTTATAATCATACAATTGTCTTTAAATACCACTCTTAAATAAAATATGTCTGGCTCCCATTACCCCCCTGGATATCTCAAATTATCCCTTTGGGAATAAATGCAAAAATATTTCACTTTTCTACGTGAAGGTCAAAATATAATGATAAAAAACCCAGTCTAATAGACAGTTTATTTCCACAACAGTTTCGATGCCCACTGTCATCCTCTTCGGGTGGATACAGAAAAACGAATGAACCAAAAACAAGAGGGGAAAACAGTCCAGGGGCAATTAAGAAATTCGCACCTAGGTTAGATCCCGTTCTTCCGACACCGGAAGGGCATTTTATTAAAGGGTCCCGCTTATAAGTACATTCGCACAAATTTAAAACTATCTTCTTGTTCTATACATACAGATTCTATTATTTTGACATAATTACTGCATTTATTATTGCATTTATTTTATTACCTTTATTATTATTATTGCATTTACATTTACTTCCACATTTATTATTACATTTACATTTATTACTATTACGTTTACTATTCCATTTACATTTTATCGAAAAAATTAATAAACCAAAAGCGAGTAAGGAAACAATCCAGACACCTTTAAGAAATTCACACTTAGGTTAGATCCCGTTCACCCGACTCCGTAAGGGATTTTTTGACCAAGAATCTCATTAGAGGGTCCAGCTTATAAGTACCTTCGCACAAATTAAAATTATTCACTTGTTCTATCCATACAGATTCTATTATTTTTCGTTTGACATAATTATTGCATTTATAAAGTAACTTACTTGATTCCCAATCTATAACATGATCATTTTGGCTGGCGTGATAAAAAAAATTGCATTATTAGTATTACAACTTCTGAAGGCATATTTATGTTCTTTAATACGGGTTTCAATATTTCTTCGTTTCTCCTACGTATACTAAATCACAACTTTTACAGGGAATGCTGTAGACACAGTCTTGTTCCTGTTTTGCAACGTTATTCCTAACCAATTTACTTTTTACAGTAGACGAATATTTGAACGCCAAAGCAAACTTAAAATCTTTCGTCAAAGGTTTTACTCTTTCTAAGCCGGCAATGTAAGGCAAACTCACATATTGTTTTTGGTTAACTGAAGGTTCCCGAGGGGCATAAAAAGATTTTCTGGCTTTAAAATACGCCTTTCTGATAAACCACTCTGGATATTTTAAATCCTTAAAAATGTTCCAAATCTTTGAATTTTCTGGTCCAGCAAATGTGGGCTACAAATCCTGAGTGTTCTTAGAAACATGGAAGAAATAATTGAGCTTTTAACTGCTTCATCATGATATGAAAAATAATGAATGTACGGATTACAATTAGTAGGTTTTCTATAGACTGTGAAATTGGGCTTTCCGCTTTTGTTAATAACCAAAACATGTAGAAAAGGTAATTGTTTGTCGTTCTCCCATTCATATTTAAATTTAATAGAGGGAACAAGATTATTTAATGACTGAAAAAAAGTGTCAAAGTTGTTCCAGTGGTCAGGCCTTCAAAAGTTGTAATACTAATAATGCAATTTTTTATCACGCCAGCCAAAATGATCATGCTATAGATTGGGAATCAAGTAAGTTACTTTATAAATGCAATAATTATGTCAAACGAAAAATAATAGAATCTGTATGGATAGAACAAGTGGATAATTTTAATTTGTGCGAAGGTACTTATAAACTGGACCCTCTAATGAGATTCTCGGTCAAAAAATCCCTTACGGCGTCGGGTGAACAGGATCTAACCTAAGTGTGAATTTCTTAAAGGTCTCTGGATTGTTTTTCCTCTTGTTTTTGGTTCATTCGTTTTTCTGTATCCACCCGAAGAGGATGCCAGTGGGCATCGAAACTGTTGTGGAAATAAACTGTCTATTAGAGTGGGTTTTTTATTATCACCCTTTTGGAGTAATTACCCACCGGTTGAGAACCCCCGTTATAGACATTCTTTGATGAGCAATACCTAATTTGAACTTAAACTGATAACACATACACAATTTGACTTATCATCGTTCATCTCACCATTATTTGTCATTAGTAATGACGTAAAACTGATAACTGTACAAGTGAGTATACGATATACAGGGTGTTCACGAAAGAATCTTACAAATTCAGGTAATTTCAAATGGAATTTATTCCATTCTTTTGTGCATACCTATATATATATATATATATATATATACCTTGAAAATGTTCCATGCATCGGCCTCTTAAAATGGAGGTTAGGCTGGTGACCCCACCTTCAGACCTGACAATGCAAAATAGAGCTGTCTTGAGCTTTCATATATATATATATATATATATATATATATATAGTTTCAAGGCTTCACGAATATAAGTTTCTCTGTACAAATACTCATGACCGCCATTGTAATATTGGAAACATACAGTGAAGTGTAGTTGCAAATATAAAAAATACATTTATAAAACCAAACGCTATTAAATGCTAACTTACAAGATTTTATCTGTTTTGTTATAGTGTGTGTGTGTGTGTGTGTGTGTGTGTACACGTGGCTATATGCGATGGAGATATGCAAGAAAGCAACTCGCTTTTTCATCACGTCAAGCCTAGAGATGAGGCCACCAGCTCGACCTTCGTGTCAAGAGAAACTGACGCACGGAACTTTTACCAGATTATATATATATATATATATATATATAATATATAGATAGAGAGAGAGAGAGAGAGAGAGAGAGAGAGAGAGAGGTGCATGATAACTTTGTCAAATGCAATAAAATTAAAGTCAACAAATCACGTGTGAAAGAATGTGACGTTCACTCTTTAGAAGTTTATTTTTGCTCGGCTGAAATGAAACTGTCTTTCTGCAAAAGAACGTTTTTTTACCGAGTGATTTTTCATCTGATGAAGTTGCTGAATGAAAAGAAGTTTAGAGGATTGGGTTAATATCTCTGGAATTATTCAGTTCACCATTAGATTATAGAGTTTAAAGGTGTGTGTGTGTGTGTGTACATCTTTTAATACAAAGCATTTTGAATAAGATTCATCGAATGGGAATTTTAAGCAAGAGTTGAATGATGTTCGCTTGGATTTCACCATCTTCTGCATCAGTTACACGAGAGAGACTGTCAGACACCTCTATAATTATACTCTGTATAGTATAGTTAGTATAGTGTACTGTATATATATATTTATTTATATATATATATATATATGTGTGTGTGTGTGTTTTATGTAAATATCTAATACCGAGTTGCATATATAATACACTTACACTGCAAAATAATGCCATTATTTCACCAAATCAGAGCGCACGAAATGCGGTCCCGCACTTGCATGATAATGAATTAAATTGAGAAGAGAAAGTAAGAAAAAGCCCTTTTTAAATCCAAAACTGTAATTATAACCATAAAATAAATTTCCAAAAACTTTGATCTCACACACACACACACACACACACACACACACACACACACACACACACTCATATATACATGTTTAATATTGGCGGGTTTACATTCGACACTTCTGTCGACACTACTCGAGAGAAAACTTTCATTGTGTATACGGTTTGGAAGTAACTATCCGACAGTAGCCGACATATCTCTCGACACACAACCAATCCAGCTTCTCTCTCTAATGTAAATGGGTTGGAGAGCAAGTATCAACTTGTCCCGACACATCTCTCAGGAATAGAAAAAAGTTGTATTTTTTAGACCTCTCTTGACAGTTGTTTGCAGTGTGAGAGCCAGAACAGTTGTATTTGGTCCTTCCTGTTGACTATGGAGTGGAATAATGAAATTACTAAAAAACGTATAGCGGAATATGAAAGATACCCTGTTCTGTGGGATCTGTGTTGCCCAGCGTACAAGAATCGAGAAAAGAAGTGTAGCGCATGGAAGAAGATGGCTGAGTGCATTGGAGCAGAGGTTTCGGAAGTCCAAAGAAAGACACACAGCCTCCGGAACCAGTGGAATGCGGAACATCGGAAGTTGACTGTGCGAAAGTCTGGTTCTGGAGCTATAGATAGACCCAAGATAAAGTGGCCTTACTATGATGCACTGTCCTTTATTCGAATGTTAATCGAAGCAAGGCGAGGGAAATCAAATTGGGATCAGGTAAGCTTATTTATTTTTAAATTAAACAATATAAGTAAATACTGTACAACAGTATATTCTATATGACCAACCAAATATCATTCCTCTTCTGTAATCCCTCAAAATATATCTCCAGTTTACAAAGAATACGCGTGGGTCTGCATTAATACAGTTTACACACAAGGACAATAATTCGTTAAGTGAATTTCCACTGCCATATTATTACTTCGGCGTAGAAACAAAAGAGACTTTGGACTCTTCTCGAATGCTCTTGGTATCATCAGAATATTATTGATATCTTACTATGAAAGGGGTAGCATACCGTTTTCTGGGATACCTCCTTCACTACGCCAGTTGCAGTAGTATGGTTGCAAATATCCCGAGAGTGGCGGCTGCATCCACTGTGTCCTCGTAGAAGTAAGGGCTGCGCCCCATGGCCGAGGAGGAAGGGGGTGATGGGCAGAGGCCCCCTCCCGAGAAATTTACTTAAGACGGTAAACGGGGTTGAGAGGAAAAAGAGGAAAAGAGGGGAAACAAAGGGTAAATGAAGGTAGAGTGGATACTGCGCCTTCTTATCAGTAGATTTAATCTAAAAATGTCATATTTTAGATTCAAAAGAAGATTAAAATGATCATTAAGGGAACAGTGATGGACTGACCGCGTCAATGGTTTAAGCTTCTAAAGAAAGACGGGGAATGTATGTTCAGATTTTATTCCTAACTTTACATATAAGAATAAAATGAGTATGTTATTAGAACTGATTTAATTAATTAATAAATTTATTAATGAATTATTATCACTATTATTATTTAAAACAAACAAACAGAATCAATTCACGTACGGCGCGCGCGCGCGCACACAATATATTATATGTATATATACCGGGTGATTATAAATGATCTTCCCGATTTTAAACATTAATTATGAAAAAACTAACAAAGCTACAACAAAAAACAAGATCTACAAATAAAGAAGAACTCAAAGTTTTATTTACAAGATATTGCAGTTCAATATGAGCTCCTTTTGTGGCTGTGCAGACATCAAAGCGGTATTCTGTTTCTCTCCATACATTTTGTAGCGTATTATACTGAACTTTTCTAACAGCCTGGCGTATCCTTTCCTTCAAATGTTCCCAAGTTGTTGCCATTGGTGGAACAAAAACTTCATTTTTGACATAGCCCCAGAGGAAGAAATGAAGTGGAGGGGGGGTTAGATCGGGCGAACGAGCCGGCCAAGGAATGGGCCCCCCACGCCCGATCCAACGATCAGGCAATTGCTCATTCAGGAATGTTTAACCCCAAAATTAACTATAAAACGAGCTCATATTGAAGTTCAGTAGCTTGTAAATAAAACTTTTTGAGTTCTTCTTTATTTACATATCTTGCTTTTCGCTGTAGCTTTGTTAGTTTTTTCATAATAAATGTTTAAAATCGGGAAGATCATTTGTAATCACCCGGTATATGATGCATGAATTATATATACAGGGCGTCCCAAAAAAATGTATACACACTTTAAATACTTATAAAGGCAGTGTTTATTAAAATACATTTCATTTTCAAAATGTAATAGAATCTACAGACATTATTTAATTGTTTTGTCAACGCCTGTTTTCAAACTGACGTCCGTTCTGGTCCAGGCACTGCTGATAACGCGAAGCAATGGAATCGCAAACATCACGAAACATTTCGTTTGGTATTTGTGTGCATTCTCGTTCAATGGCTGCTCTCAATTCAGCGACTGTTGCAGGTTTTATAGCGTAGACTTTGTCTTTTAAGTATCCCCATAAAAAAAAGTCTAGTGGTGTGAGGTCTGGTGAACGCGGAGGGTATTCTACGAAACCCCTTCGTCCAATCCACATCCACATCGTGCCAAGTACCACTCGCAATACTCCACTCTTCGGTCCGGATCATCTTCATTAATAGCATGGACTAATCTTGGAATGTAACTTTTCCATTGACAGCGCTTCAAAATGCGTTGGACAGACGATTCTGAAATTCCTACCTCACGACTCGCTTGCCGCACAGATTTTCTTGGACTTTGGTAATACGTTTCCAGTACTCTTTCTTGCTTTGTGGGGCTTGTCGATGTCCGTGGTCTTCCGGAACGCTTCTTGTGGACATTCTGAACAGTTCCATCGGCTTCAAACTTTTCTCTAATTCGAGTGATGGTAAGTCGCGTTGGTGGATCTGTTTGAAACTCCCTCCTAAACTGTCTTTGCACTTCAACTGCGTTTTCACACTTCCAGTAGCATTTTAGAATGAATTTCCTTTGTTCAAAGCTTAGTCTGACTGCCATTATTAATTCTAATGGGTTTAACTTGGAAAGAAAGAAACATCAATTGAGCTATCAGCTGTTAAAGTGTGTATACATTTTTTTGGGACGCCCTGTATATATATACAGTATTTGCTACATTAATTATCCTCCTATTATATACACTTACATAAGATATACACGGAGTGTACTTTATCTATCTCGTGAAAACGAGCAATTCTCTCCAATACCAAACTTCTCGAGCGCACACGTTATTGTTAATAATAATTAACGATGATAATGATAATAACATTATTATTATTATTACTATTATTAAAGTTATTTATTTCTCAGCCAGTTTTACTATTAGAAAGTTTCTGTAGATCAACATATACCCACCTATCCACACACACACACACACACACACACACACACACACCTATATATAGGCTGTAACTCTTTATGTACTTCAGTGTTCCTGAGGATGTCATTAGACGAAAGCGTTTGAGCACCATTCTGTGTTTCCTTTCCTTCGTGGTTTTATTCATCATATATATATATATATATACCTTTGGTTAGCTTCCGCCCGAATTGTTCATTCTGACGAAGGTCAAGCTTTTCACTCCACCTTAGAGCTACAGTTTAACGTGGAATCCGAACCACGCACCATCAGCACCCCAGCGTCTTAACCACTAGGCCAACTAGGGTACCCATTTATCTACCAGCCACTTTCTTTATTGTGTGGAAGGATGAACAGCTGGGTTTTGCTGCGCGCCGGCTGCCGTCGGGTCTCGAACCCGGGGCCGATGGATTCGTAGTCAGCGACGCTAACCACACCACCACCGAGGCGCCTATATATATATATATATATATATATATTATGTGTGTGTGTGTGTGTATATATATACACTCATTACTCTCATGTACACTTACACAAGATCTACCTGGAGTGTACTTTATTTCATGATGACGAGCAGTTCTCTTCAAACCAGACTGAAATACTGTATATACCTACAGTGTGTCCGTAAAGTCATGGTGGGATTTTAAATAGCTATATTATTGCAACGAAACATGATAATGAGATGAAAAAAAGGCAAATTGAAGAACTCTAAAAGAATAACTTTATTTAACGTAGTTCGATATGGGCTCCTCTGGTAGCCCTGCAGACATCTAGGCGGTGATTCAATTCCAGCCACACACGCCCAAGAACATCAGGAGTGACGGATGCGATAGCTTCCGTGATTCGCTCGTGCAAGTGACGAATATCCCTAATGGGTACACTGTACACGCTTTGCTTGACGTAACCCCACAAATAAAAGTCCAAAGGTGTCAGGTCCGGAGAGCGTGGAGGCCATGGCTTCCATCCTCCTCTTCCTATCCATCTCTGTGGAAATTTTTCATTAAGGAATTCTCGAACAACGTTGGCTTAGTGCGGAGGAGCACCATCTTGCTGAAAGATGACATTATTGTCAATAAATTGGGGTACTGCAAAATGTTCCAACATAGCGAGGTAGTTGTGTGACGTCACAGTGGGTTCCGCGAAGAAAAATGGGCCAATCACTCGATCTCGTGCTAGAGCACACCACACATTAACTTTCGGGCTATTACGCTCATGTTCAACATAGGCATGTGGACAGCCTAGACTAACTACGAGATAAAGGTTAAGCTTAGCCTAGACTAACTACAAGATACAACTTTGAGAGTTGTTCTTAAATTTGGCATTGTTTCATCTCATTATCATGTTTCGTTGCAATAATATAGCTATTTAAAATCCCACCATGACTTTACGGACACACATCACCGCCTAGATGTCTGCAGGGCCCATATCGAACTACGTTAAATAAAGTTATTCTTTTAGAGTTGTTCTTCAATTTGCCTTTTTTTCATCTCATTATTATGTTTCGTTGCAATAATATAGCTATTTAAAATCCCACCATGACTTTACGGACACACTGTATATAAGATACATATGAATTGTACTTTATGCACAGAAAATATATTGTCCTCTCCCCTTCCGCGTGATGTCATCACCCCAAACGGGGCTTCAAGAGTGAAAAATCGGCGAGCGAGAAACTCAAAGGGGAAAATTCTAAAATCAATCCAACTCTGTCTTTCATATTACGATGATCAATGTAAGACCATTTTTATTTTCAGTAGTAGTTGTGTTCTTCCATCTTCTGCCCATCTGACTTCATTCAAAGACGTTTTTTCTGTCTTATCTGGAACCAACTCTAGGAAAGCGTACAGTCTTAATTGGTTCCCTACTGTTGTTCTCAAGCACTGTACTTCTGAGCTGATACCCTGCCTAGGCAAAATAATATGAACACCCGCCGATTTCACCGGTTATCTTTACGGACTGCTCAGATACAAAGTAAACGGTCAAATGATTGGCAAACCTATTTAAATGCGTAACAGAGAGTGTATACGTCATGTTATAACCCTCACGTTGTTTTTACAGATCTGAGTGAATTATGAATTAGCAGTTATGAAAGACCTGTCAGACTTCCAAAGAGGGCAAATTGTCGGAGCGCGGATGGCTGGTGCATCGGTGACGAAAACCGCTCAGATGTTCAATGTATCCAGAGGAACTGTCTCTATGGTCATGTCTGCATACCAAAACCATGGAAAGACAAGCACCGACAAATGCAATAGTGGACGCAAGAAGAAGCTGTGTGATCGAGACCGCCGGGTGCTAAAGCGCATTGTGACAAAGAACCATAAGACCACAGCTCCAAAAGTGACTGCAGAGCTTAACCAGCATCTTGCAAGCCCGGTATCGACCAGAACTGTACGTCACGAGCTCCATGGAGCTGGATACCATGGGAGGGCTGCAATTGCCAAACCCTTCCTTTCGCACATCAACATTGAGCGGCGTAGAAAATGGTGTAATGATCATAAGAATTGGTCAATGGACCGGTGGAAGAATGTAGTCTACTCCGACGAATCCTCCTTTACGCTATTTCCATGTTCCGGTCGAGTTTACGTCTGGAGACAGCCTAAAGATGCTTATGACCCCGACTGCCTGACCCCAACCGTTAAGCATGGAGGCGGATCTGTGATGGTTTGGGCAGCAATATCGTGGAATACTCTTGGCCCAGCTGTAGTACTGCATGGTAGGGTTAACGCCCAGGTCTATCTGTCAATATTGGCTGACCAGGTCCATCCCATGGTCCAAACGCTGTTTCCCAATGGCGGCGCCGTCTTCCAGGATGATAATGCACCAATCCACACCGCTGGGGTCGTTAAAAACTGGTTTGAATAGCATGTTAGTGAAGTAGAACGCTTGGATTGGCCTCCACAATCCCCGGATCTTAACATTATCGAGCATCTGTGGTGTCAGTTGGAGCAGCAGGTCAGAAACCGATTCCCACCGCCGGCGTCTTTGGAGGAACTGCAGCAGGGTTTGCTCGAAGAATGGTTCAGGATTCCTCTAGCCACTGTCCAAAAGCTGTATGAATCAATTCCCCGACGCATTGCAGCTGTTATTGCCGCTAAAGGAGGACCAACTCCATATTAAGAATAAAAACCGCCATTTATCAAGGTGTTCATATTTTTGTCTAACCCCTGTATTTCGTCTATGTCTTTCGCCTGGAACTTTAACTTCTTGCTGGAAGTTCGCTCTCATTCAATCTGTCCCAAAGAAGAGTGACCGCTCTCAACCCCCAACTATATAGTCCAATTGCCTTGATATCTCGCCTTTCTAGAGTTTTTTGATCTATTTTTAATAGAAAGATTCTTAAACCGTTCTCTAATCACCATATTGTTTTAGATCGTCAATATGGATTTCACAAGGGACGCTCTACTGGCGATCTTCTTGCAGCTCTCTGCCTCCTGGTCATCATTTTTTCGAGATTTCAGTGAAACCTTTGCTATTGCGCTAAACTTATCAAAAGCTTTTGATGAAGTCTGGGACAAATCCTTAATTTCCACACTGCCCTTCTTCGTTTTCTATCCTTCTATCTGTGCCTTCATCTCTGATTTCCTTTCTGGTGTTCCTCAGGGCTCTGTCCTGTCACCCATTCTCCCTTTTATTTATCAATGGTCTTTTAAGTTACACTTCTTCTCCTATCCACTCCTGTGCAGGTGATTCTGCCCTTCACTTTTCCACTCGCTTCACAAAGCGTCCCTCTCAACAGTCACGCCATGCTCCGTGAGAGTTGGCTATGGCGCATCTGACTTCTCATCTTTCTACTATCTCTGATTGGGTCAGAGAAAACCACGTGGGTATTAATCCCTCGAAGACCCAGTTCCTTCATCTGTCTACTCGTCACAATCTTCTAAACAACTATTCCCTTACTTTCAACAATACACAACTCAATCCTTCCTCTTCTCTTAACATTCTTGGTATTTCTTTTTCTCGTGATCTTTCCTGGAATATTCTCTTTCTAAAACAGCTTCTGAAAGGTTAGGTGTGCTGTACCAACTCCGCAGTTTCTTCACCCCGTCTCAGTTGCTCCGTACAGAGGTCTTCTCTGGCCTTGTATGGAGTACGCTTTTCATGTATGGGGTGGCTCAACCCACACAGTTCTACTTCACCGAAGTATTTGAATCGAAGGTTCTTCGTCTCATCAATCCCTCTCTCTTCGCCACAATGTTGCCTCTTTTTTTCTTTACTATCGCTATTATAATGGACACAGTTCTTCTAAACTTTCTAACTGCATGCCTCCTCCTTTAAGGATAGTATGCAGTACCAGACTTTCGACACACTCATTCCTTTTCTGTCCAACTCTCTAACGCAAGGTTATTCAGCATTCTCAATCTTTCATCTACTCAACCGGTCAACTCCGGAACAACCTTCCTCAATCCATCTTTCCCCCTGCCTATCACTTCCAGTTTTTCAAACGCACTGTCCAGGAATCTCGAAAACTTTGAACTTTAATTTCGGCTCTCTCCTCCTCCTCCTTCCATCGGGGGGAGGGGGAAGCATTTTTACAGCGTTGGATCGTGGCCCCTGCTTCCTACATAAAACAAAACTGGAGCTGGTGGATTTTTGAAGGGAGGGAGGGATTCATTATATATATATATATATATATATATATATGTTATTTTTTTCTCTTGATTAGGTTCGTAAGCCCAGTGGGGCTGCTTTAACTTATGGCCTAAGTTAAGCTAGACTAAAGCGGAGTTTATGGTCTTGGAGGTTCTATTTGGTCTTACCTCTCAGGGTTATTGACTCGATGTCGGTCTACTTTAGGCCTCAGTAGCATGAAAACGAAAAAAAGAGCACTATTTATGGTCTTCTTTCTAAACTTTGCAGCAACACAACCTGCACCATTGCACGGTGCAACAATTCTATATCTAAACTACCAAACTGAATTGCAAGATAGTTCCATGCAAGACCACGCCCTATCAGTGCCACATCAACAACAAAATGCAGAAAGGACGCTGCCCAGAAATGTTGGCTCTAACCTAAGTGACAGTTTTTTCACTAACCTTACAATTATGAAGTATACTGTATAGACCTTAACTTAATATATAGAAGCAATGCTGCATTAATCAGCTTAGTTATGCTATCGCTTTGGATAATAATGGCTCTTCCTAGTCTAGATTCTTCTAACACTATAGACGCTGTGGAAATGCATCAGGCGGCCTTGTTCGGAGCACTTCACAAAGTTTGACTCTAGAGTACACGAGAGGGTTGATCTTGTAAAAATACTTCCATCAGAAATGCGACCATTGTAGCCAACATTAAAGAAAAGAAATTTATAGTTGGCGTCAACAAATGTTAGAAGTACAATGCTGTGATAGCCTTTGTAGTTAAAGTAAAAACTTTCACCCTAGCTTGGTGCTTTCAAAGCCACATGCTTCCCATTTAAAGCCCCCACACAAGTGGGAAAGTTCCACTCTTGAAGGAAGTTATTGGACACTTTGTTCCAGTCTTATAACAAGATGGGGTTCTTTAAAATAATAAAAAATTATAAACACGTGTCACAGAAAATGAAAATAATTTGCCAAAAAATATTAATCACACTTTTTATTAATCACACAGGAAAAACATGGTGACCAAAAAGAAAAGGAGACACTGCAACATTAGGGTGTCAATTTTAGTAAAGTCAACAATTCAAAAACTATTGAAGCTCAAATGATGTCATATTATCTAGTAAACCTAGAAATATCTTGTGTGTTGTATCCAAATTTCAATGACATTTTTGTTCAGAGGTCCACAGGATGAGTCAGAAAGAAATCAGAACCCGAAGCAAATCAAGTTGTCACCTAAGTCATTTGGTGGGGACTGGGAGGGAACTTCCCCCTGCTGAGCTGCCCACAGCTAGAGATCTGCTGAGGTATGGTTTGTTGAGGAGATAGAGATGAGTGAGGAAAACAGGAGGAATTACGCAGTTAATGACCTGATTAACAACGGCATTGTTCCAGGGCTACTGGCTCACTGGAGAAAGGCCAACGCTCTATTCACAGGACCTGTAATCAACACTGAGGTCAGGATCAGGGCTAAAGTGAAGGCACTGTGGGATGAGGCAGTGAAGGTGTCCATTGGCAATGTGAAGCTAGAGGTCAAAGATAGGTTCATGATGAAACTGGACAAACTGGTGGAACATCCTAACCTGTCACTGTGTGATCAGGAGCTGCAGTGAGCTTGGGTGCAACCCTGTCTGCAACAGTGAGGTTCACATTGACTGCAGCTGCAGGAGCGAGCAGAAGATACCAGTGCAGGAGCTTGTCTTCATCAAAGGTCAGGGAGAAAAGGTGGGAAGTGTGGGGGGGCACACCAGATGGGTCTAGCTGATCACCCTGAGACCAGGAGACAGGAAGCAGTGCTGCAGAGACAGGAGCAGAGAAGGAAGGCCGAGGAGAAGAGGAGGAGGAAGGCAGAGGAGTCAGCCAAGAAGAAGAGGAGTTGAGGGAGGAG
The DNA here is from genome assembly GCA_023014485.1 of Bathynomus jamesi. Taxonomy (NCBI): domain Eukaryota; kingdom Metazoa; phylum Arthropoda; class Malacostraca; order Isopoda; family Cirolanidae; genus Bathynomus; species Bathynomus jamesi. Next base: position 735,200 of record JAJOZX010001987.1, on the reverse strand, counting down.
TCACTGCTGGAGATGGAGTTGGAGGAGACGAGATATACTGGAGAGACAGGGAGGAGAGAGGACGACGAAGACTTCATACCAGAGGCTGCGACAACTTCTTCCTTGCCTGTGGCTAAGAAGAAGAAATACAACACTGAAGATATCACCAACATAGCTCTGGCGAGCTTGAGACATCACACTGGGCTGAGAGAGACTGCAGAGATTGCCACTGCTGCCTGGATTGATGCTGGTCTTATCACAGAGTTTGACAGCACTGGTGATTGACCACAACAAGGTGAGGAGGGCTCAGGAGAGTGCCTAAGGAGCTGTCAAGAAGTTTGATGAGATTAGGGAAAATGGCATCACCTGTATCTTCTTTGATGGGAAAAGAGATGAGACCAAAGTGATGATGGAAGCTGAGGGCAGTGACAGGCAGTTTCCTGGCCTCATTAAGGAAAACACTACACAGTGTGCAATGAGCCAGGTGGGAAATATGTGGGGCATTTTGTGCCAGAGGAAGCTGCAGAGGAGAGAAGTCATGCTGAGGTCATTACTGGTCATCTGGTGAACTGGCTAGAGAGAGAGGAGCAGACCAGACCCTTTTGGCCATAGGAGGCGAGACTCGAGAGTACTAATGTGAATACTGGCTGGAAAGGAGGAGTAATGCATTATGTGGAGTCCAAGCTTAGCAGGAAATTGGTGTGGATTGTCTGTGACTTGCACACACTGAGGAGCTGAGTCTCAGAAACCTGGTGACTGCACTGGATGGCAAGACATTGAGCAACAAGAAGTGGTCTTGCCCTAGGGAAGATGTTAGACACTGCCACTGAGCTGGAGATCAACCCAAACTTCACAAAGATTACTGTTGGTCCTCCTCCACCCCATCTCAGTCAGGAGGTAGTCAAGGACCTCAGCACAGACCAATCATATGGCTACAGAATCATCGCTGCCATCAGATCGGGAGAAGTACCTCAGAGTCTAGCTCTCCTGGAGAGTGGGCCAGTCTGTCACAGTAGGTGGGTCACCACGGCTCTAAGGTTCTGCAGATTGTGGATTTCCAAACATGGGCTGAAGGGTAGGAACCTAAAGAATCTGAGGATAATTGTGGAATTCATAGTGGGAGTCTACATGCCAAACTGGTTCAACATCAAGCTAAATCACAGCTGGTGGAGGGTCCCAGGCATGTACTGTACCAGCTGGACCTGCTCAGAAGTCAGGAGGAGGTGATAGGAATAGTGATGCCTACAGTGAAGAGATCAGCCTGGTATGCACACGCTGAGGCTGTGCTTCAGGCCATGCTGTGCAGTGAGGTGGAGGAGGAGAGGAGGGAGGCAGTGAAGAGGATACTGGAAATTAGAGGTGAAGGAGATGAGGACACACAGGTAGGAGATTGCAGTGTAAGACCCAGGAAGACTCCTGACATCAACCCAGATGCCACCAACTCTCGGAGCTTATTGACTGGAACTCTGGCGTGACTGAGCCTCCTCTGACCTCCTCCCTCACCACTGCTGCAATCAAGGAGTTTCTGGATAGACCAATGGAAGTTCCTGCATGGCCCTCACACACTCAGTCAGTAGAGAGGTGTGTAAGGATGACACTGAAGCAGCACATCATGTTTACTCACAAGAGAGGAGGGAGGCGTACATCAGTGGCCAGGTGGCCAGTAGGGAGCTCATGTCCAGAAACAAGAGCAAGGCAGACATGGCATCCTTGGCAAAGTTCAAGAAACCTATCTATATTTCTAAGTTTTAATATTGAAATACAATCAAATGTCTTTAATTGTATGTAATGTATGTAAAATGTAGTTATATACGATAAAAAAATACTTTAAAAAATTGCTGATTTTTCGTAAACTTCAACTTCAAATATAAGTAACTAGGAGTGGTAAAATCTGGATTTTAAAGCCATATTTCGATTTAGCACATAAAAATGCCCATTACATTGCATGCGAAATGCGTCGTATCGTGGACCATGAAGCACTAGCAGTGGCCAAACACAAGATCAACACTGTTCTGTTCGAAGCAGCAACAGGAATGTATACCCAACAGTTATCTACTGGACACCAGCAACATACTTATCAGACCAGCAATTGGAGTCATAAGACCTCTCCTGCAAATATTAGCGGTTATCTTTATTCGCCACACTCCGACGACACTCTCGTCTCTTCGCCTGAAGAGACAACACGTGCTAAACATATAAAATATTGAAGTGTGTTGCAAAGATTGAAAATTGTTTCTCAAATGTTGATGCCATAGGAAATCCGAATAAATTACTGATCAAAGTTCAGTGAAATATGTTTTACTTTTGGACTTTCATTCGTATTTAAATTAGGTAAATTTCGGGTAAATTAGGAGGCATTTACGAATTAAAATAAAATAGTAAATAATATCCAATATTGGTAATTATATATATATATATATATATATATATATATATATATATATATATATACCGTGCTTGAAGTTATTATTCATTAATACAATTTTAGTGTAATAACTTACCCTCAAATTCATCTTTAAATGCAGTGAACAGAGCAGTGCATGCATATCAGGAACAAATGGTGCGCTCTCTCTTCTGAAAATGGACAGAGCAGAAACGGAAGATATTAAATTACAAGCCAATTGTGCCTATAAGTTTCTCAAACTTATTAAATTATGTTTTAACCAACCCCTTAACAAGTTGTCAAATTTTCAATTTGACCTTAAGCCAAAATTCAGTTATCGCCAGTCTATCTGAAACTGGAATGGTCATGCGAAGCTTAGTGTCTCTTACTTCGCTTGATGTCCAATAAGACAAATTAGGTTCTTGATATCAGTTGGGGACATTCTCAAGAAATTTCGAAATTGGCTCAATCTTCTGGACACAGTTCTTTCCACTCTGCTGCATATGTTCCTCGTACTCCACGTCTGGCAATCCTTGACTTCACCCAACATGACCGCATTCGTTTACCTTTTCGTTTCTCGATATGAAAAAATAGCAACAAAGCAGCTGCGATAGCAGGGAGCCACACAAGGAGCCATCCTGACCCAAACTGGTAGTAGTGCGAGATACACTGTTCTTTCAGACACTGGTCTGTCAGACACGAGTATAAGTGATCTGGAAGAGGTGCCGACATTTTTTTCCTGAAAGCTTCTCTCGAAGTAGTATGAAAACAGACTCTCCAAATATTTTCCTCTAGATGCAAATGACTCTGATGAAAGTGTCAGATGTAAACCCGCCTATATACACTATATATCTGAAAGATCACTATAAATATTGCAACATTCAGAGTCCCCTTCAAAACATGTCCCCAAAACATGCACACAAAATATGATCATTCCGATTTAAGAAAAGGTAAATTTGTTATCTTTACACAAATAACAAATGACTCCATTTTGTATATATGCGAGTTAGTACAGTATATATATATATATATATATATATATATATATATATATATATATATATATACACACACACACACACACACACACACGCATTACTTCTCGTTCATAAATTATTTAAAATTTGTTTCTTGTTTTAGCAAGGGAAAGTAACAGTATATACATATATATATATACATGATAAAAGAGGGAAGAGAAAGAATGAAGAAAAGAATATAAATGGATGAAGGGGAGAGAAAGGGTGGATGAGAAATAGTAAGTAAAAAATAAGAAAAGGGAGAAATATTGCAATATTGCACCTTCCTTGCATGCGATGCACAATATGAAATTAAACAAATAAGAATATAGAACATCGCAATCTATCTATCTATCTATCATATATGTATATGTATATATATATTAAAATATTATAAAGCTATATGTATGTATGTATGTATGGATGTGTGTGATGTATGATTGTTTTATGCGTCGTTAAATTTATCTAATCTTCATGCTCAAATGGTTCAATGTATACATTATTTATATATAATATGAGAGAGAGAGAGAGAGAGAGAGAGAGAGAGGAGAGAGAGAGAGAGAGAGAGAGAGAGAGAGAGAGAGACAATGCTCAAGTTGATCTAGCATTTTTGTAAATTTTTGTCCGTGAACAATTTTACCCAGTAGCTTCTACAGGTAATTTTTTTTTTCAAATATTTAATCACTTTCGTTTGTGTTAAAGTAAACAGGGGGGGGGGTCTGTAAGAAAGTTTAGAGAATGATTACTTTTCGAATTTCACAAATAAGTCGTCTTTTATGCTTCTTGAGACTTCACACACCCTCTGACTCTTTTGAAGTTAGGTTAACCCGAGTTAACCTAACCTAGCGTAACCTAATCTCAAAAAGCAGGGTACATATTTCAGTTATTTCGCCCTCATCTTTTGTACCATGCATACGATAGTTATGAAAATTTTACCGTTCATTTTCGTTTGGAAAAAATTAACAAAACTCCAACATATTGTGTAAAACATCAAAGAATTTGAGGAAAATAAAAAAGTTAAAGGATTTATTAATACTTTCTGTCTCCACCTTTGGCTTGAAGAACTTAAAATTTTTATCAGTAGTTGGTCGTTTATTGATTAGAGACTGTTGGCAATTCTGAATTCTAGAATTTTCTCCGTGAATCTTCAGGGAAGATGGATGACTGTACAAGCCATTAGTGAGTAATGGGTCGTTGGGGTAAAGAGCTGATACAGATCTTAAGAGATTTGTTATTACTGCACACGAGTTTGGAAAGAGTTATAAAAAGATAGAAGACCTTCGAATTCTATTTACGGCAGTTGCTGCAGTTATTAAGAAATGGAAAGGCTTTGGAACAATCAAATCCAGGGATGGGTAATCGATATGAACTGGAATCAATAAACTGATGAAACCGATTTTTTGTTTTAAACTGAAATTGGGGAAAAATTAAATCAAAAAGTTTTGCCAAAACTGAAACAAACTGAAACCGAATTAAATTAAAAAACTGAAATAGAAATTGATATTTTTTAAAGTTTTATAAATTAAAGAGTTTTTTAAAAAAGTTAAGATATTTTTAATTCAAATTTACTAACACGAGACAACTTCTCAAACAAAATAAACAATTGGGTATTGTGACGTGATAGAAATGTTTTTGATTTATAGGTACATTTCGTCTCATTTCTTAAGACTATCTCTGAAGATAAATATATAGATAAAGAAAGGCAACTTATCAGCGTTTTCTTTATGGTTCTATGTTTTTAATATATTCGCATCACTCTTCATATAGGTGGAGAGATATCACGGATAAAGAGAAAAAGTTACACCAAGATAAGAAGTGGATTACCACAAAAGTGAAAAAAGTATCAGACAACTGTGTGACTTTAAGTATGAAGCTTAATTTTTAAGCATCAGTTCATCTGAAGCTTTCGAAGACAAAAGTTTTACAAACTGACGAAGAACAACAACTGCGCCTTACAGTATGATACGAAATCAAATCAAATCAATAATAAAAGGCTTCATAAGGAATATACAGTATAACTCAAAGATATGAGTATTAAATATTTGAGTTTACTGCAACCAAGAAAATGTCGATATGACAAACGGCGAAAAACTGAAATCGAAAATCGAACTGATATATATATACAGAAGGATCAGTTTCCCATCCCTGATCAAAACGGTATAAGGACAATATCCCCCGTTTTTTTAAAGTTTTTTTAAGTCATTATATTTGATGGTGTATCATTGTCAATATGTATGTATGATTTTCATTCAATTTTGTATGATTGGCTTCAAAGGGTTAATCTGTTTCTGAAATTGTTTTTCAGACGTTGGGAATTTGGGCCTAGTGTAATGATCATTTAGCATGTCGAAGAAAGGGAGATGTTTTGTTTGATATCACAATTTAAAGCTAGGAAGGAAGAAATCATTCTCTATTTGAATTTGCTGTTTTGCTGGGGGGGGGGCGGGTTTAATGTACATAGTTTTGATTTTTGTTAGTTGTTAAATTTGGATAAATATACATTTCTATTTATTTGAAGATTTTATGTACTATATATACAATATATAATATATAGTACCACACACACACATATATATATATATAATATATATATATATATATATATATATATATATATACCCTTCCTCTTATTAGCTGTAGGCCCCTCACAGTCTTAATCCGGCCCTGCACATATCCCATAATCTTTCCCTCCCTAATCTAAGGCTGACATCGTAACTTTACAGTTCGAAACAAAGGCATATTTTATAATATCAGTTGTCACTACATCTCTTTACTATTCATTAATTTTTATGGACGGTTTCTCCATTTATATTTTCTCAAGAATTCTTGTTCGACCATAGACTATATCTGGTTCTTTTCAACGTCACATTTTAGGGCAGAGGTGCACCGCACCGCCTTACTCGAGCTCCGATTGGTTAATTTCCATGAAGTCCTTAGCAATTAAACGTTCAGATTTGTTACATCGCTCCATCCTATTCTGGGAACTGCTATGTCACAGGCATATAACGGAATGGACCGCCCAAAAAAATTTCCTTCCACCCAAGGTTTAGCTTCGAGCATAGACTTTAAGAGATTCTTGCCAATCCTGTGGGCCTCAGGCCAAAATCGCCCCTTCGGGCGTCCATGATATGTTCTTTCGATTCTGTGCCCTTCGAACAAGGCCACTCTGGCAGAGGTGGTCCTGTTCTTGCTTATCAGTCCGTCCCTCTGCCATGGTCACCCCACCCCATGAAATTTTGTGAAATTAGTCAAATTAGAGTGAAACTACCCTGCCCGAAAAGATATTGTGCTCCAACCGTAACTTATTGTGAAATTTTATCAAGAAATGATCGTGAATTAAATCCGATCCTCTGTATTTTTCTAAAAGAATATCCTATAATTGTTCTCCGTGTACCAAAAGAGTGAAAAGAATGATGTCCACTTTAAAATGTGCCTCGGTGGTGTAGTGGTTAGCGTCGCTGACTACGAATCCATCGGCCCCGGCTCGAGACCCGAAGGCAGCCGGCGCGCAGCAAAACCCAGCTGTTCATCCTTTCACGCAATAAGAAAGTGGTTGGTAGATAAATGGGTACCCTAGGTGGCCTAGTGGTTAAAACCTGTAGGCCTAAGGTGGAGTGAAAAGCTTGACCTTCGTCAGAATGAACAACTCGGGCGGAAGCTAACCAAAGGTATATCACCAAACTGCTTCACATTTCTATGCCATTTTAACTCTTAGAATTTTTCCATTTGATTGAAATTAATTTATTGATTTGTATTCATCACGTCAATGGACTTAATTTAAGTAGATATTAAGAAATTCCCAGTGTTTTGTTCCATCCTGAACTAGCCGCAAATTACAGACTCAACACATCCTGCAATAACCGACTGATTGGAACCATCATGAATTCCCTGAGTCCTTATTTTATTGATCAACCCCTGCAAATATCGTGCAGAACACACACACCACACACACACACACACACACTGGCCAGTGGTTGTGCCGCTGCACAGGTTCGAAGGTCGTAAGGACGGATGAGTGGGAGGTTTCGCGACGAAGGTCGTAGAGCGTAGGATGTGTGCAGATGATGAACGGGGAATGAATATTGAAGAATGAAGTCGAATTGAAGTGGATTCGTGCTTTTATAGACACTTTGGTGGTGTAATTATTTGGCGCAAACATTTCGGAAGATAGTGAAATTTTGCATTCTATGTGGGTTACGTGTTTGAATTGTACCACCTTGTTTACATCTTAAAACCATGAGGAGGCGAGGAAAGAGAATTTCCCTACATGCCTCTACACACACACACACACACATATATAATATATTATATTATATATATATATATATATATATATACAGGGTGTCCGAGAATTATCTGTACAAGTTTTGGCTGTTATTAAAAGTCAAGCATGAAGTGTAGAAATTCCAGTGTTGTCCCATTTTACAGAGAATCTCATTAAGTTTTTTCTGATACCAATTTTGACAAGTTTTTTAGAAATTCCAGTGTGTCCGAAAATTATCTGTACAATTTCATCTTTTAATAAAATTCTTGATAACACACGTAAAATTCTTAAACAAAATTATTTAGAATCTGTTTTTCAAAAGTTTCTTTTATTAAAGTAACGTTGTTACAACATTCGATATGTGCACCATCAGTGATTCGCAAAACATCCAATCGATAATCCAAATGTTGCCATGTACGCTGCAGCATATCCACATCAATTAGCTCAATAGCAGCTGTGATTCTTGCTTTTAAATCATTAATGTCTGTCACCCGCGTACAAAAAAGAAAAAACTTGTCAAAACTTGTTATCAGAAAAAACTTAATGAGTTTCTCTGTAAAATGGGACAACACTGGAATTTCTACACTTCATGGTTGACTTTTAATAACAGCCAAAAATTGTACAGATAATTCTCGGACACCCGGTATATACACGCATACATACACACACATATATATGGGAAAGAATTCAGAATGGTTCACATACCTCATTTGTTCGTTCTCCCTCCTCATCTTGCGCGGAATGTTCTTCTATACAAGCGTCGTTCTTTACGTTAATTATACTGCGTGTTCTTTGCAGTTGAATATATATATATATATATATAATATATAATTATATATATATATTTTATTAATTATGTTAGAATTAAAATTAAACAATTATAATAATAATTAGCTCTAATTATTATTATTAACGTTGACGTTTATATATATATATATATATAATGAAACTTTTGTATTGTTGTGTTAACACAACTCAAGTTTAATAATATAACCTAATAATTTTATCATTTTACTACAGAAAACTGATTAAATTATTTAGATTTTATTCTTTCAAATTGGACAAACTTGATAAAAATAGTCCGAATTTTTGTGTCGAAATTTAATCGGCTTTTAAATTCTTTATGAGATATTTAGTTCCAGGAACTCCTTCATACCGACTCTTTTAATGGACAAGTACTCTATATCAAGGGTTTCCAACCTTTTTAGGTTGACATACCACCACCCTGCTTTTCTAAGTACCACAGTCGGAAAGGTTGCGTGCGGGTTTGTTCGTTTTTTTATCTATAACTAATATTACTTTTTCAATATATCATTGCAATAATTATCAATTAGCGAGCTGCATACTGAATCCCTCTTACGTACCACCTAAAAGGGTTCCGTGTACCACCTAAAAGGGTTCCGTGTACCACCGGTTGGGAATAACTGCTTTATAAATGTTTAGGATACTTTGATAGTACACACAAAAAATAGTGAAATGGTTTAACAACCCAATTGCCTGTCTGTATGTACATAATGACAGTGATTGGGGTCGTTTAACCTCCTTCGTAACGACAAAGGTCACGTGATGGAGGAGACCTACAACTTTACGTGGAATCAGAGCCGTCTAAGGGTAGCGTACATCATCTAGACACAAAAGAGAGAGTCACTCGTTCATCTACTAAACAGACTTAAAATCGCTTAACCTCGCTGATCTAATGGGAAGCGGTGTTACGACGAGGCCACAATGTAACTATTGAATAATAATCAATAAAAAGTGTTATATATAACCAAAAGATTTTAGCATTAACCCTGTAACTTGTTACCATGCGGTAAAATTCAGGTTTTATGACCCTAAATATTAATCTACATTCCTGAGAATGCGTGTCAAGTGTTTATCATGCTACTCATGGTCATTTAAACCATGTTTCTCCTTCGCATTCTTATAAGACATATATATATATATATATATATATATATATATAGATATATATATGCTTCTCACCCTTTCAAAGGTTTCACGTTATAAACCAGTTTCACATACTGTGTGTGTGTGGTGGTGTCCTAGCGCGCGCACAACTACACGTCTGCTTGTCTGTATGTACATAAACACAACACCCCGAGTGATAAAGCATAAATATTCAGCTTAAAGATTGTACTTCAAAATTTTTAGCATTGAAATTTTCACTCTACGAAGGTCTGTTTATATTTAAGACATTTGAACCTAATTCCTTTCTACATCTTCGTATTTAATTTGGTAGCCATAAACTTTTGCCTTCCTTTAATTTCTATTTCAAGTTTTGCAGCCGCTCTCTTTTCAGACATTCTCTATACAAAGTTGGCCCCAAGCGCCGCTTACATCCCTAACCCCTTTGATTGCGCTCTAAGATGGCTGCCCGCCAAATCCAAAACTAAACTTTACTCGGTCGAAGCCGTTTTTGCGGAGAGTTGCCATTACGTTATTTCACCAAAAGTTTAATGAATACGAACGGCTTCAGCAAAAGGTTGCCAACTACATTATTTTGGTCGCACTTTGCTTTGTATATATATTATATATATATATATATATATATATATATTATATATATATGTGTGCGTGTGTGCGTGTGTGCGTGTGTGCGTGCTTTAAGTCATTTGTGATAGAAAATTTACTGTTATTTAAATCTTAATTCATTTCAGCAATTGACATTTGCATTTCACTACGTTTTAAAACTGCGCTTCAAATAAGATGTCTCGAAAACCACGCAACGTAGGGTTCGAATGCCATTCGCTTCTAGTTCCCAACTTTATTGACTTTTGCTCTTTTCAACTATACATTTATTCGTGAGAGTTTTAAAGCGATCGCATTACCAATGATCACATCAAAAAACGAGAAGTCATTATATGACTATAAACCCATTTCACCTCAAGATAATGAATATAGTTTATCTGATACGCTTCGTATATACTAAAGACTTCTGTAATTCCAATATATATATATATATATATATATATATATATATATATGCGCCTCGATGGTGTGCTGGTTAGTGTCGCCGACTACGATCCATCGCCCGGGATCGAGATTCGGTGACGGCAGGCGGCGCGCAGCAAAACCCAGCTGTTCATCCTTCCACACAATAAAAAAAATTGGCTGGTAGATAAAAGGGTACCCTGGTAGCCTAGTAGTTAAAACGCTGGCTGCTGGTGGGGCGTGGTTCGAGTTTCATGTTAAAGTGTAGGTTTAAGGTGGAGTGACAAGGTTGACCTTCGTCAGAATGAACAATTCGGGCTGAAGCAAAACCAAGGTTATGTTATTTAATGTACTAGGGGACTCAATATATTTTGCCCCACCCTTTTTTCTTAGCTAAATAATAGGTCATGGGCTGAAATATCTTTTGGGTCTTAAGTTTGAACTTTCTGCGCTTCACATAACTGGATTTTTCCAGTTTGAACCTCCCCTCCTTGTATAAAACCGCTTTTAAACGCCCTTGTATAAAAAACTGATGGTTAACGCAGTTTCGAAATGGCGTCTGACAGTGATGTGCGTCGTAACAGAGCTGTTATCGAGTTCTTAACCGCAGAGAAGGAAACAGTTGGAAATATTCACAAACGTCTACAAAACGTTTACGGAGATGCTGTTGTTGATCGAAGCACAGTTGGACGCTGTCTAAACGTGAGAGATCATCGGAGAGAGGAGAGCCAGCCTCGATGATGAACCACGCAGCGGTCGCCCGGCATCGGCTGTGACATCTCACACTGTGCAACTTGCTAACAGCGTCATTCGATCAAAGCGGCGCGTCACATACAAGGAGCTATCACTGGTGCTAGGAATTAGTGAAGGAAGTGTGAATACGATAAGTCAGCAATTGGATACTCAAAAGTGTGTTCACGGTTTGTTCCTCGCCAACTGACTGAAGATCACAAAGCCCAAAGGAAAGAATGCTTCCGAGTCATTGGTTCGATACGAGACAAGGGTTTACAAGGAAAGAAGTACCCAAAGGCCTTGCGGCCCATACCGAGGAGGTACCAATGGCAAACGGGTGCCAGGAAAAATTTTCTACACACTCAAATAGTGTGCAAGATTTGGTCAACCTTTTCTTGAAATGATCCACAGAGGAACTGGTCACAACTTCTGAAGGTAACCTGTTTCCACGTGTCACAGATCTTATAGGTAAAGTAATTCCCACACACCAACTAGTCCTAAACCGTTTCAAATCCAACTTCCAACCATAGTTGCGAGTTGGGTTATCATTTAAACTAAACATGCTTCTAAAATCGACATTGTTGAACCCGCGTAAAAGCTTGAAAACCTCGATGAGTTGACCGCGCAGCCTCCGAGTTTCCAGCGAAAACAAGTTCTGGGCGCATAAGCGTCGATTGTAGCCCATATGCCTAACGGAAGGGATTAACTTTGTGGCCCTCGCCTGCACTCGCTTCAGCCTTTCAATATCTTTCCTGAGGGTGGGCGACCAGAACTGCACAGCATACTCCAGGTGCGGTTGAACCAAGGAATTGTACAGAGAGAGCACAATCTCCTTGTTCCGAAACTGAAATTGCCTCCTGATATAACCCAACAGCTTCCTGGGCTCTCTTTTCCACCTCTACGCACTGTTTGGTAAACTTAAGGTCGCTGCTAATTAGCACACCCAAGTCCTTTTCCAAATCAGTCGCCTCGATATTGTTCCCCAACATCGAGTAGTCCGACTTGGGATTGGCGTAGCCAATGTGCATCACCTTGCATTTACCCAAGTTAAACGGCATTTGCCATTTTTCGGACCACTCTCCTATCCTACCTAGGTCCGCACGCAGTTCCTCGATCGCTTCGGGCGTCCCAACATTGGCCCCAAGCTTGGTGTCATCAGCGAATTTGGCGATCCGACTGACGATGCCACCGTCGATATCATTTATGGAAATGATAAACAACAGTGACCCCAAAACGGAACCCTGAGGAACCCCACTAGTGACCGAGGCCCAACCCGAACTAGCCCCTTTAATTACAACCCTCTGCCGCCTATTCTTCAGCCAGTTTTCAATCCACCTACCTACTTCCCCACCGATACCCAGCGCGCGCACTTTCGCCATTAGCCGGCGGTGAGGTACCTTATCAAAGGCTTTCTGAAAGTCCGAGATAAAGTATTCAATCGCCCTACTCTTATCATACTCACTCAACATGACGTGGAAAAACTCGAGCAAGTTGGTGAGACACGACCTATGCCGTCTAAACCCATGTTGGGAGTCTCCAAGCAATTTGTAGGAATCCAAATCGTCAACGATCCTATCCGCTATTATCCCCTCTAATAATAATTTACCTACAAATGAAGTGAGACTAATGGGACGATAGTTCCCTGGACTTTCGTGATCCCCTTTCTTAAAGATAGGGATCACATTGGCTTCTCTCCAGTCACCAGGCACCTGGCCCGTCTCCAACGATTTGTTGAAGACTGTAGCCAGGTGGGGAGCCACCTGGTCGCGCACCTCCCGCAACACTTTGGGGAGGAACTGGTCTGGTCCAGGAGCCTTAAACGAGCTCAGTTTGTCTATTCTATCGGCAACGACTATCGCGGTACACCGAACACTATCTGGGCCAGCACCTTCGTGCCTGACGCCTGGCTCGGGGCTGACGTGGGTGTCCTTCCTGGTGAACACTTCCGCAAAGTACTCATTAAGCACATTAGCGATGTCTGCGTCGGAGGTCCGCAGAACGCCGCTTCGGTCCTTTAACGGACCTATCATGCTTCTAATGCCTTTCTACTATTAACATAACTGAAGAACTCCTTAAGGTTTCCCTTGCAGAGGCTTGCCACCCGTAGTTCTTCGTTACGTTTCGCTAGCCTAACCTTCGCCTTCACTTCCCTACACAGGCGGACATACGCCTCAGTGTTCTCATGGGAACGATTGGCCTTCGCCCTCCTATACGCGGCTTTCCTATTTCGAATAGCCGAAGCGATGTCAGGACTGAACCACTTAGGTTGCGTTGAAGCAGGGGTGACCAGTTTTGAGGGTATGGCAGCAGACTGCAGCACCATAAACTCACCCCGGAATGCACTCCACACTCCCTCAACATCGCCTCCGACCTCTAACCCATCTCACCTACGCTATCCCGGGGGCTAACAAAGTCCGCCCGTGTAGATCGAGCTACTGCCTCTCGAGTTACTACGCTTCACCCGAGGGACGCCACACACGGAACCTAATCAGACCGTGATCACTCCCGCCCAACGATTCGTCAACGGTGAGGCCGTGGCGAGGTTGTCTTCGGTCGTGAATACTAAGTCTAGAACGCTTTCGCCTCGTGTAGGCTCAGTGACCCCTGATTGAGGAAGTTCTCATCAGCAAAGTCAACTAGCCTCCTCCCTTCAGCATCAGCAGTCCTGTCCTCCCACTTTATGCCGCGACAGTTGAAATCTCCTGAAACTACACACACCCTATCCCCTAGCAGGCTACGGAGTTCGGTGTACAGGGCTGTATCCTCCTCGAGGAGGAGATGCGGAGGTCTGTACACCAAGATTAACCTATAGTTCGTCCCTCTCACGTTCAGATCGACGCCAAGCAGCTCCCGTTCCGATCGGAACTGGCAGTCAACCGGACTCAACGTGTCCCTCACGTATATTAGAACCCCTCCCCACTCCCCACGGGTGCGGTCTTTGTGAAACATTCTATACCCGGGAATCTCAAACTCCCCAACGTAGTCCCTACGATCAGTATGAATCCAGGACTCGGTGATAGCAACGATATCCTGGTATTCTGATGCTAAGAGCGCCCGTAGCTCGCAAAACTTATTCCTAATCGACCTAGCATTAAAAAGTACTGCACGGAAGGAGCCTTCCCTATTCTGACCGCCCCCTAGCACGACCCGTTTCCCGAACAGCCAGGGCTGTCGGGAGTTGAAGAGCCCCTCACCAACGAGGGGGCAACTTCCGCAGGAAGCTGAGCCCCCTCCAACGGGGAAGGAGGGTCACCCACCTGGACGCACCCTTCAGTTGAAGGTACGTCCGCCACCGGCTCATCATCATATCTCCCCGGTGGGGGCCCATCATCAATTCCCGGGCTTGACCTCACCATACGGTATAGGTGCCGGTCAAGCAGCGTGCCTAGCACACCTTTACCCTTGACATTGAGGTGGACACCATCCCTCTGATACAGGTCCCACCTACCCGAAAACGCGTCGAACGGGTCAACAAACCTCACGCCCAGTGGGACGCACAAGTCTTGCACCCTCTCGTTGATGCCAATGACCTTACTGAGCGCGTGGTCACTGGCATTCATCCGCGGTAAAATACCCATCAACATTCCCCTGTCTGTCTTAAGTTTTAGATCATCCGCAAGAGACATGATCTCGGTGATGATCCCTTCCGCTGAACCTACCCTACCGCCTTTGAGGAACAGGTCGTTGCCACCAGCATGGACAACGATCGCAGTCCTTCGACGAGCCACGCGCAGCTTCTCTAATTCCTTCCTTAAATGCGCCGTTCCCCGACCGGGTAAGCACCTTACCTTCCTCCTGTCTCGGTTTGCAGAAGCAAGTACTTCTCCTGGCCCCTAATCTGCGAGTCCCCAATTAAAACGGTGTCTTCCTCCTTCGCGCACAGGAGACTAAAGCGGTTGGAGGTCCTGACAGGGGCAACCGGGGTCTCGGGCTTCGGCTTCGCAGCCTTCTTGCCCGAGACCTTTCGATACCCGTCGCCACCCATAGACTCGGCCGCACAGAAGGGGATGACTTCCTTTCACGAATTGTGACTGGGGATGAGACTTGGGTACACCACTTTGAACCTGAAACAAAACGCCAATCCATGGAGTGGCATCACGCAGACTACCCACGCAAGAACAAGTTCAAAATGGCTCTCTCTGCAGGAAGGGTTATGGCCACCATCTTCTGGGACATGAAAGAGGTGATTGTAGTGGACATTATGAAGAAAGGACAAACAATCAACTCGGAGTCATATACTGCTACCCTACAGAGACTCCAGAGACGTATAAAGCGAGTTCGACCAGAGAGAAAACTGGAAGACGTCCTTCTTTTGCACGATAACGCAAGACCGCACAACAGTTTGCAAACAAGAGAGGCCATCACAAAAATGCGCTTGACTGTTACCCCACCATCCATACAGCCCGGATCTAGCACCTTCAGACTTCCATTTGTTTGGGCCAATGAAGGATGCTATTCGTGGAAGAAAGTTTCAGAGTGACGATGAGGTTGAGGTGGTTAAGAGGTGGCTTCAGCGGAACCCAGACTTTTACCAGCAAGGAATAAAAGCCCTTGTTTCGAGGTGGAAGAAAGCCGTAGAAAAGGATGGAGACTATGTGGAAAACTAAAAACTTGTAAAAAGGTATGTAACTACTTGTGAACAAAATTTCTGGAACTTACAAGGAAATTTGGAAAGAAAAAAAAAAAAGTGGGGCAAAATATATTGAGTGGCCCTCGTAAATTTGACCGTAATTCCAAATTTAAATAGTTTATATATTTTCTTCATAAAAAATACGAAAGAAACGTGGGAGGGGGGGGGGGGGGGGTCGTCTCACAATTTCGTACTATTTTACAACTGCACCAAAATTTCACGTGTCAGAACGTACTTTTCGATGTACTTACTCTTTTAGGCTCTCTAATACGGGATCACCTGAAGATCAGGGCCTTCAGGCTAATTAACGAAAATATTACAACCTAACCTAACCAATCGTCAAGGGTGTACAGTTGACCTAAAGATTGGTTAGGTTAGGTCGTGATATTTTGTTAGTTAGCCTCATAAGGCTAACTAAAGAAGGCTGGGGCCCTGATATTCAGGTGATCCCTAATACGTTATAAATCTACCCGAGAGTTCAACTACATCATAACCCTCATAACTTATACCTAATTTAACCTAACCTACTGTAACCTAATATAGAAGTAAAAGGCTCTCTCGCATTTGGCAAAACGGAACTATACTAAACAAACACAGTTTGGTTGACAAGTTAAATTTTGGTGCAAAAACAGTATCAACATTAATTTTTAACCAGTGAATACTTTCCGTTACAATCTTATAACGCTAAATTTTCCGGACATTTAAAATCTTTTAGAGTTCAATGTTTTCCCCTTGACTATTTTCAAAGAAACAACACTTCAGGCACAACATCGGACTAAATTTTTTTTTTTTTAGTCATACAACACTAGAGAAAAGTGTTATACTAAAAATCATTGTAAAAGGTTGTTTAGCAGTGTAATGCTAATCATTTTACTTTAGTATTTCCTAAAATGAAATATTAATATAGTTATTTAATCCTTTAATGTCCAAGCGTATTTTTGAGACTGACGAAAATAGTCTGGGATTATAGGTAGAACAAAAGTGCCGCTGAGCACTAAAAGGATCTAACAAAGATCATGAATCCGTCATAAACTGAAAAAAACATGATAGCACAGAGGCATGTACAGGATATTACAGATGGTGAATTTTTTTTTTTTTTTTTTGTCAGATAACCGTTGGAAAAACAAAGTGGAAATACAGCGGACGAAATATTCTTTTATACACGTGAAAATTTTGCACTTTTTATATGAGACTGACAACATTGTAGTATTTGTTTGTTAAGCGTTCTTTTCAAAAGTTTTCATCATATATATATATATATATATATATATATATATATATATATCCCCGCAAGGGGGGTTCTAAGCTCGTGCTCTTGAGTGCTCTTTGTGCTCGTTTGTACGTGCTTGTTCCTGGAGGTTTCACGTGCGCCCTCCCGGCCCCAGCACCCAAGGATGATGGGGCTCGACCTGCAGTCCTTGGTCTTTTTCCACTTCGACTGTCCCCTCCACCCTTTCTTTTTCCTCTGTCTTTCCTCTCACTTTTTCTTTGTTTTTCCGCCGAGATATGCCCTTTTAAATAGAGGCGAATCGGTTCTTCCCGAACTTTTATATATATATATATATATATATATATAATATAATATATATACGAGAGAGAGAGAGAGAGAGATGCGTGTGTGTGTTACAGTAAAGTGAAACTAGTGATTTTATGAAATCCCTCAATTTTTGAGTAATTTCGCGTAATGAGTTTCATTCAGGAACTCCAGGAAGTTACTAACCTAAAGTCCCAGTGAATTCATTAGTTTCACACTTACTGAAAATTTCAGGGATTTCATGAAATCACTAATTTCACAATCTTGCTGAAACATGTATCATGCATGAACACGCACGATATTTCGCCCCCACCAACGTTGCAGCAGATAGTTTGAATGTAATGCTGGTCATTACCTCGAATGAGGAGGGTTAACACGTCAAATACCTCTGGGCTGGAAGCGAAAGCGTTGTGTGTTCCCTCGATTGTCTAAATATGTGACAGATTGTTAACTCTTTATCTTGTCGTGATGTAGTGACTAGCGCCCTCAGTTTTTTACTGAAGAAGTGGTGGGCTCGAGCCCTGGTGGTGGATGGTTTTTCATTTTACATATAATATATATATATATATATATATATATATATATATATATATATATATATATATATATATATATATATTATATTTTTTTTTTCTTTTCCAGATTTACCGCCGATTCGTACCTAAAGAGACGGTACATATCTCGGCGAGGCAGTGAGTGGGTGATGTCACTGTGCTAGGGGCGGTAGACTAGGGGAATGAGTAAGGGTCAGTCGATGGATAATGGGTAGGAGGGGTACGGTTTCAGATACGATGGAGCAGATGGGAGTGAGTAAGGAAGAGGAAACGGCTTCTGCTGAAAAGTGGGGGCCGTCGGCGAGTATAGATCGTAGGCAGTTGGGTATGGGGTTTTCGGCCGAGAGAGGGAAACACCTGCGACGGAGAGCGGCCAACTTTGAGCATTCCACCAGAAGGTGTAAGACAGTGATAGGGGTATGGCAGGTAGAGCAAAGCGGGGCTGGCGATTTCGCCATAAGGTGTCCGTGGGTGATGCGGGTGTGACCTATGCGGAGACGGGCTAGGATTACTTCTTTATGGCGGGACCGGTGGAATGAAGAAGCCCAGTGTCCTATGTGCGGTTTGATCGTGTGGAGTTTATTTTGTGTGGCCTGGTCCCATTCCCGCTGCCATATGGAGCGGAAGTGGGAGCGGAAAGCCGGGAAGAAGTCGGAGAAGGGGAGGGGTCGGGAGGAGGCCGGCAGCAAGCAGGCCGTCTTCGCTGTGCGGTCCGCCGCCTCGTTACCCTGGATGCCGACATGAGCCGGGACCCAACAGAATGCGATTGTCTTATGTTGGAAGATCGTTAAAGAGTGGAAGGTCTGCTGGATGGTACAGACGAGCGGGTGAGGGGAGTTAAATCTTTCTAGGGAGAGAAGTGCACTTTGGGAATCCGAATAAATGACAAAAGAGCTGGCAGAGTGGGTGCGCACAATATCGAGGGCCTCCGTTATGGCGAAAAGTTCCGCCGAAAAAACGGAGGCCTCGCGGGGCAGGCCGACGCTCCGGGAGAGCGGCTGGGACAGAATCACCGCTGAGGAGGCCACACCAGCTTCCGAGCGGGAACCATCCGTGTAAATGGCGATTGCGTCCGGGTGTTGGGTTGCGTGTTCGCGGAAAAGTGACCTGTATATCATGGCGCTCGTGGTAGTCTTCGGTAGGAACACAGATCTTTGCAGAACTTGATAGGGGTTAGGATCCAGGGGGGGTAGATGCTGAATGAAATGGGGATAACTGAGGGGGCGGGCATGTTGAAAAGATCAAGGAAAGAGCGGACCGCTTCAGTGAAGTGCCAGCTCCGTCCCTGAGGTGGTAGTTCTAAAACCGCCGTGCCCAGAAGCGAAGAAGGTAGCCTCTGTGCACGGAGGTATGTCCGCATGAGTAGTAGACCCCGTCGGAGGGCGAGAGGGAGATGATCACATTCCACATAGAGGCTGGAGGCTGGGGAGGAGCGGAAAGCACCGGTGGCGAGGCGGAGGCCTCTATTAAGTACCGGGTCCAGGATACGGAGGCGGGCGTTGGAGGCTGAACCATAAACTG
This sequence comes from Bathynomus jamesi, assembly GCA_023014485.1. Taxonomy (NCBI): domain Eukaryota; kingdom Metazoa; phylum Arthropoda; class Malacostraca; order Isopoda; family Cirolanidae; genus Bathynomus; species Bathynomus jamesi. The sequence continues at coordinate 715,656 of JAJOZX010001987.1, read as the reverse complement.
CGCTACCATAGTCCAGCTTCGACTGTACTATGGAAGTATAAAGGCGAAGAAGAGAGCGTCGATCTGCACCCCATGTGGTGTGAGAGAGGTGATCCAGGAGAGCGAGGGGGCGTCGAAGGGATTGCTTTAGTGCTTGAGATGGGGAACCCAATTGAGCCGTCGGTCTAGGGTCATGCCCAGAAAACGCGTGGAGGGTACCACCTCAAGAGGACTGCCATATAATGTAACAGAGGGTAGAGGAAGGGTTGTGGGTCTTCTTCTACTGAAGACCATACACTTGGACTTAGGGATGGAGAGGCGGAAACCCACCGACGTCGCCCACCTCTCCACCCGGTAGATGGCGAGCTGCATTTGCCGCTGAACGACAGACGGTTCTCGCCCTGCGAAGTAGATTGCAAGGTCATCCGCGTAGATGGAAGAGCGGATTGTAGGTGGAAGGCATTGTGAGACCGTGTTCATCACGACAGAGAAGCAGAGAACACTGAGGATGCTTCCCTGTGGGACCCCGTCCTCCTGCACAAAGGTGTCAGAGAGGACTGAGCCCACCCGGACTTTAAAGGTCCGAGAAGTAAGGAAGCCCCTGATGAAGGTAGGCATGGCTCCGACAAGGCCCAGATGTCGGAGCTGACCGAGGATCATTGCTCGACGGGTGGTGTCATAGGCCTTCTGGATGTCGAAGAAAACTGACAGTACGAACTGTCTATTGTCGAAGGCATCCTGTATGTCTCGGCTGAGAAGCAGGAGGGGATCAGTGGTGGAGCGGAATTGTCTAAGCCGGACTGGGTAGACGGGAAGGAATTGGTACGTTCAAGGACGAACGATAATCGCGTAGCGACCATTTTTTCGAGGATCTTGCAGGCACAACATGTCAGGGCGATTGGTCTGTAGTTTGTGGGGTCCAGGGATCTTTGCCGGGCTTGGGGATAGGGATGACGTGGGCCTCCTTCCACCTAAAGGGGAAGGCACCCTCTATCCATATGCGATTGTATAAGTCTAGCAGGAAAATTTGTAAGGTAGAGTGGAGGTGTTGGATCATGCCGTACGGAATACCGTCCGGGCCGGGGCAAGGGGATCGCCGAGAGGCCAGTGCCGTCTGTAGTTCACGCATGGTAAACAATCGGTTGTAGGTGCTGTCTATGGACGGTGGGGAGGGGCTATCGTCAGGGGCGGGTACGGGATTGGCTGCAGAGGAAGAAACGGCGGCGAAGGTAGAAGCAAGGTGGTCTGCCACCGACTTGGGCTCACATAGGAGTCCGTTGTTTGTCCGGAGGACCGGGGGTCGGGAGGGGACATGTCGCCTCTCGACGCCCCGCACCTTCTTCCAGATGGTAGCCGAAGGTGTGTTGACGGTAATGCCGGACACAAAGGCACGCCAAGAGGCTCGGCGCGCTGTCTTCATTGTGCGGCGGGCGATGGCCCTGACCCGCTGCATTTCCGTGCGATGGATGGGGAGTCGCGTCCGGTAAAAGCGCCGAGTTGCCTTCTTCTTGGCGCGCACGGCCTCCGCGCACTCCGGGGTCCACCAAGGAACCCGTCGGGCGCGGGGGTAGGCGGAGGATTGTGGTACGCTTGTGCTTGCGGCCGTTAGAACGACGGACTCGAAGTATGCGACGCACCCGTCGATGGATGGGAAGTGGGCAGTTGTAAGTGTGGTATATGTGTTGTCGCGGAAGCGGGCCCAATTCGCGTGGTGGTAACCCACCTTACCGGTACCCGTACGGTCTGGTCGGGTCGATTGAGGGTGAGTAGAATGGGGAGATGGTCACTGCCATAGTCCTCTTGGAGGACTTGCCACGTGAAGTCTAGGAGGGCATCAGTTGATACGAGGGACAGGTCTATACAGGATGGAGTGCAGGTGGTGGCATGGTAGAATGTTGGAGAGCCATCGTTGAGGCACTCGAAGGAGAGCTCGGTCATGACGGATATCAGGGTTGGGGCCATATAGGTGGTGTGTGTCGCCCCACAAGGGGTGACGACTATTGAAATCGCCCAGTAGTAGGAAGGGCCTGGGGAGTTGTTCCACGACTTCCACCAGGTCGTCGCGGGAGACTTGAGCGTGGGGGGGAAGGTAGATTGAACAAATGGTGTACTGTCTATCCAGGGAGAGCCGGACGGCAGTCACCTGTAGCGGGGACCGGATGGAGAGATTGTAGAAGGGGACTGCGTGGTGGACGAGGATGGCAGCTCCCCTTCGAGTGCAGGTAGGAGGCGGGGTGGCGACGCAGAAATAACCAGTGGGGCAGGGCATGGACCTGGTCCCCAGGATTAGCTCCTGGAGACAGACACACACCGGACGGGAAGTGGCAATCAAGGAGTTAAGGCCTTCATTGTTTGCAAGATTCCTCGACAGTTCCAGTGGACTATCGTGGTTTTCGGGGGATCCATTAGTTGATGAAGGGGGATGGGTAAAGGTATAGGCGCTAGGAGTTGGAGTGTGAAGGGGGATCTGGAGTTCGCGAAACTGAAGGCTGGGTCGGGAGCATGGCTGGCTATCTACCGTTCACCAGGGAAGGAATCGGTCGGCCTGTCGAACCCTGCGGAGGTTGCGGGGTCGAGTCGGCCGAGCGAGACCGGAGGCGTGGATCACGGCAGGCAGAGGAACATCGTGGGCTGAGCGGGTCGGAAGTGCCTTGTCGGGCTTCTATGGTCGGGCCAGGGGGGGCAGGTTAACCCTAAAAGGGGCGCTACCCCGCCTGTCCGGGGTCTCACGGCGGACCCTAGGTGGTGACAGGGGGTACCAAAAAGACCGGGCGGGTGGGAGGGAGGGCGTACTCAGGGTAGCTGATAAGGGGGGGGTCGGGGATGTTGGGGGGGTAGGTACGATGGGGGTGGAAGGAGGTGAACCAGAGTGGTCTCGTGGAGGGGTGGAGAAAATGGCACCAGAGGCAAGGGCAGATCCAGGAGACTCATGGGCGTGGGCGCAGCCGAGCTTCCCTCGGTCACACCGTGCAGCTGCGCCAGAGCCGCATCCACTGGATCCACTGGGCTGGGTCTCGTCGTACAGGGCGGGTCGTGGATTTCGGCCACTATTGTCAGAGTCTGTGGGGTAGAACGGTGGGACTCTACGATGGGGAGAGATGGACATAGTGGGCGTGGTGGGCGGTGTAAGGGTCCGAGCCGTCTTCTTGGTCTTAGGGGAAGAGGGAGAGAGACGTTGGGAGGCCGGAGGGTCTGGTGACACGCTCCGGCGTCTCCGCCTCGACGGCTTGCTCCGGGCGGCAGGTTCGGGCGTGTACAGGGAGTACTGGGAAGGCAGGGTTTGAGGTGGCTGGGACCTGGAAACCCTGGTCCCAGACTCCTGGGGGATTCGTGGCAGGTGAGGTGAGGGAAGAAGAGGAACGGTGGGGGGACAGGGGACCGTCGGGTCCTGCGAGGATTTGCTATGTGGGGAACAGGAAGCAGTGGCTGGGGGGGGTTTCGGCGGCAGGCCAGGGCGGCGTGCCGAGATGATAGAGCCGAGAGCAGCGGCATAGGACACCCCCGGCCTCACCTCCCGACTCCGCACCCTGTCGCGTGCCTCACGGGGGCTAAGGAAGTCCGTCACCTGTAGGCATCGGACCTCCTTCTCGAACCTGAAGAAAAGGCATTCTCGGGATGAAGAGGGATGTGCGCCTTCACAGTTCGAGCATTTGGGTGTGTTGGGGCACCTGTCAGGGTGGGCGAGTCGTCCACAGTGAACACATAATGGATGCGGCTGTCGACAAGCGGAGCTGACGTGTCCGAATTTATTGCATTTGAAGCAACGGGTCGGGTCTGGGACGTATGGGCGGATAGAAAACTCGCATGAGGCGCGGTCTCCCATACCCCATACAATACGGCAGGGGGGATTAGTGAGTTAAAAGTAAGGAGCAGACGTGGGGTGGGGGAGGGGGTGCCTCCCTGTCGGGATGTGAAACGATAGATCTTAGTAACTCCTTGGGGTGCGAGATCCTCCAGGAGCTCGTTCTCTGCGACCGACAGTAGGCGGGTGGCGTAAATAGTGCCCTGACTCTGGTTCAGGCGAGGGTGTGGGGAAACGGACACCGAGCATCCAAGGACCTCAGTGATGGAGAGTAGGGCTTTCGTCTCTGCGGCTGAGCGTGATTTTACGAGGAGGGAGCCATCCCTCTGTGGGCGTACGTCATAGCGGCTGGAGTTGCTGTGGGTTCGGATCGCCTGGAACGTCCGTTCAGAGTTGTTCGGGAGGGACCCAGATGTAGGCCGAATCACCAGGAATTTGTGGATACTTGGAAGGGAGAGGGAGGCTGTAGAGTCGAAATGTACTGGAATATTCAACGGTCGGTAGGACGGCCGTGAATGCCGGCTCCCCCGTCCGCCGCGAGGCTCTCTCCGCGGGGAGGTGGGCTGGCGGCGGGTGAGGGGGGCATATGGGGAGAGCAAGAAGCCGGGTTGTGGGGGCAAGTCCTCGGTGGAACTTGACTTGCCCGAAGGTGGCTGAAGTGGGCTGGGGCGAGGCCCCTGCTCTAGAGAGTGTAGGTCCAAGGGCGTAATCGAGGGACGGACTGGGGTCGGCAACGGAAAAGGAGAGTGCAAGCGTTCCGCTTCCACAGGGGGGTCAACCCCATTAGGTTGCGGTCTTCCAGTGGTAAAGGACTCGAGGGCCTGGTTGCCCACCACCCGAGTGTTGAGAGAAAGAGTAGTCCGGGAATGAGAAGCAGTAGTCGTAAGCCGGGGGGGAGAAGTGTCCATAGCTAAACAAAAAAGAACTTCATCCCCCGCGCGCATCCAGCCACCACCGACTCCAACAAGGGAAAGGCGAAGTGTGGGCACACTTGGTCCCACCGCCGATGGATGTCACGCAGGGGGAGATACACCCGCACCCAGTCCCTGTGCCTGAAAGGCGGCCACTCTCATCCAACGCGCGGTGAAAAGTGGCAGGGACAGGGTTTGGGTTTGGTTGGAAAGCGACAAGGGTGCAGGGCAACCACCTCCCACACCCAAGGGCCAAGGAAAGGGTCAAAATCAAGGTCCAAAGAACAACGCCAAAAAAAAACAGGGAGAAGCCAGAAAGAATGGGTTAAAGGAGAAAGAAAGAAAAAGAAGCAGGAGATCAGCTGGGTCCCCAAACGGGCCCAATGGTCCACGAGGGCAGAGAAAGCCCTTACACCGAAGAAAGGTGTATTCCCACATTCGCCACAGAGGGACGCGCCCTATAGCTCCGGACAAAGCAAAGGGATATATATATATATATATGAAAATAACCACGAAGGAAAAAGGAAACAAAATGGTGTTCAAGCGCTTTCGTCTAATGACATCCTCATGAACACTGAAATAAATACGTTCGAAATTATATATAGGTAAAAAAAAATAAAAAAAAAATAATAATTGTAGGAGGAGCATAAAAATTTATAAGGAAAAGCTACCAGAATTTTAGTACTTTGCCCCTCTTGTCTAAATCCGTTCTGAACGAGTTAAAAAAACAGGATCAAACGAAAAAAGGCCATGGCTAATGTTGCTTGAGTGAAAAAAATTGAAGCATTATTCCAATCAATACAGTGGGATAACTGACAAATGGACGAAAAGGGCACTGGACGACTGTCCCGTTCTAACGGAATATTGATGTTTTACACGCATGTGCAAATCCTTTCCCGTCTGTCCAATGTAAAAGGAATCACATTGTTTACAACCAATTGCATAGATAATACCTGAATTATTGTAGGACTATTTTTGGAGCAAGTGTAGTTTACGTTCCCCAACTCTGTCCGCGTATACCTAATCAAATGAAACGTTAAAACTAACGAAAATATTACGACTTAACCAATCGTATATATATATTATATATATATATATATATATATATTTTCGTTAGTTTTAACGTTTTATTTTGATGGATTCATTTAAAAAATGTTTCCTAAAGATTCTAGTGTAGTTTACGTGTGTGTATATACATATATATGTATGTATGTATATATATATATATATATACATATACTGACGATTGGTTAGGTTAAGTCGTAATATTTTCGTTAGTTTTAACGTTTTATTTGATGGATTCATTTAAAAAATGTTTCCTAAAGATTCTAGTGTAGTTTACGTTCCCCAACTTTGACCTAGTGTAGTTTGTGTTCCCCTTTTGCGTCAGGTCAGGGGGACGCAAATTACACTTACTCCCTATTTTTTACTATGATATTTTTCACAATATTGTCATATGAAAATACTACATTAATATTAAAAAATTTAAGTACATTAGCAATGCCTAAAAAGCCTTGGAAAAATGGAAGTACTAAAATATTCTTCGACAAAGTGCGAGGTTATTACTCACACGATAGAAAGTTCGTTTTGCCTTGTTAAGACAAGATTCCAAAAAAGTTGTGGGTAACACAAATCACGGTACTTGTGGGTTATCTGTCGCCACTTTTAATTTAATTTTCCAACTTTTTCACAAATACAGATGTGTGTTATCATGTTGCCATTTTTACAAAAATGTTTTTACGCCTCGTGAACAGGCTCTCATCGATCTCAACCACTATTCCTTCTAACCTAACCTAACCTAACCTAAGGGGTCATTTATTTTTTAGTTAGGTTAGGTTAGGTTAGTGTGTGGTTAGGTTAGTGTGAGGTTAGGTTAGTGTGAGGTTAGGTTAGAAGGAATAGTGGTTGAGATCGATGAGAGCCTGTTCACGAGGCGTAAAAACATTTTTGTAAAAATGGCAACATGATAACACACATCTGTATTTGTGAAAAAGTTGGAAAATTAAATTAAAAAGTGGCGACAGATAACCCACAAGTACCCAAATCACTTCCAGTATTGTTGATTTTTTCCTAATTCGGCATGCATGTATTCCGGACTGGCGACCCTAAGAGTGCGAAGAAATACTGAAGAAAATATGGCTTTCTTGATGGCGGTGTCATGCTGTTTTCAATTGGTTTTCTATTGTTTGCATGACTGAAAAATTCTTTAGGATTCGATTTACGCGTTTTGCTTTCCTAATTATAGGGTTCGTGATCCAAATCGGCAGACTGGTGAGGTTTTCTATATACTAGGATGTACTATGTGCAGATACGCGTTTCGTAAACTGAGTTTACAACCCAAATGATTTCGCAAGCAGAGTGGAGACGTTTTCTCACAAAATACAGATAATCCCAAAAGTAAAGAACTACACCTGAAGGTGTAGTGCTTTCATTAATTTTGACTATCAATCGTTTAGATCTGTGAACTAATAGTGAGGACTTTACTCGGGTTATATGATCACAGAATTGGTAACTAAGCCGAGCTGGGTTAGGCCTATCAGCATACGTGCGTGAGTTGTATAGTTTCAGCGTTACGACAGCACCTACGGCAAACCCATATCATACGAGAGTAGGCCTTGAGTTTACGGGATGTTAACCACATCCCTCTTTCGGTCTTGGACCTACCTTTCTCTAAACATTGATTTTATTTATATTACTAAGAAAACCAGAATTTACCACACCCACTGGGAACGAGCCAACTACACTTTAGGTTAGCTCCTTGATGACGGCGTCGGTAGTCCCAGCACGTTTGTTTGAAAAATACCACTTCTCCACTTATGGTCTTTACTCGAACCACATCTAAGTCACAACCGAGTATGAAACACGTCACTAGAAAATTATTATTGTATACTTAAGTCACAGGTATTAAACAGTAAAGAAAAAATATATATAGTATATATGAGCAATATCGTAATTGGTTTAGATCGAGCTTTATCATTAACTCTCTATGAAATTCCTGTGAATTGCCCAGCAAATCGTTTGATTATTTAGCTCTACACTTCTCCCTCTGCTTGGTTGTTACTGACTCCCCTTCTTGTGCGCGCTCTAGTTTCGTTTCGTTCGTGGTTTCCCCATCTGTTATTGCGTCTCTCCAGAATGTTTTTAGGGCTTTCTGTACCGTTATCTTGGAACTTACGAACAACTTCAAATACACAGTTTTCGGAGTTTTCAAATCCCTAACTGTTTTATATTAATTTATGTGACTATTTGACAATATTAAATTATTTTTATATTTATTTTAAGTACTATTTGCACACTAAGATTATTTACGAATACATGATTTGATGAACCTTATTGGTTGACCAAAAAATCATTACGTGTTCCATTAAGAACACGACGAGACCCGTTTGGATATTTTCGTGCAGAAAGTCACGTATTCTTTTCTAAAAAGTACCTGAGGCCTACTTGAAATTCATATCCTACCTTGCTTATGTTCTTCATTTAAGTCTATCTTTTATTATATTTTATATTATTAATAAATTCCTTATTATAACAAATCCAACACCCACCGTTTTTCCCTGTGTGTCCTGTCTTCATGGAACATTCTGTAACCCCTGAGCTAAAACTCTCCTTCGAAGTCTCGTGTAGACGTGTGTATCTAACTCTCGGTTGTCGTTATGACGTCACAATTTTCAACAGTAACCAAAACTTTAAATTCGTCAAACTTATTCCTAATAGATCTCAAATTAAACTAGACGAATTGTAGGGTGTTTACGGCGAGTTGAGCTTCTCTCGCATGGCCTTGTTTTCCGACGGTGTTACTGGGATAGATTTGTCTTCAGATAGCTCTGTACAGACGGAATCATTCACTACTACTCGAATAGACTCGTTTTTCAGGGGTTCCGCTTGAGTTAACCCGTTGCCCAGAGAGTCCACCTCATCTGTCTGGTCTGCCAATAGCCCAACTTGAGTGGGTTCGCTTGCCGATGGCCCCACCCGCTGTATTTCGCTTGTCGGCGGCATCAGTCATTTACCGGCGACCCTACCAAGATTTGTTCATTTACCGGTGGCGCTACCTGAATAGGTTTACTTGCCGATGGCAGAGAGAGAGAGAGAGAGAATCGCTATGCAACTATATATATATATATAGGGCGTCCCAAAAAAATATATACACACTTTAACAGCTGATAGCTCAATTGATGTTTCTTTCTTTCCAAGTTAAACCCATTAGAATTAATAATGGCAGTCAGACTAAGCTTTGAACAAAGGAAATTCATTCTAAAATGCTACTGGAAGTGTGAAAACGCAGTTGAAGTGCAAAGACAGTTTAGGAGGGAGTTTCAAACAGATCCACCAACGCGACTTACCATCACTCGAATTAGAGATAAGTTTGAAGCCGATGGAACTGTTCAGAATGTCCACAAGAAGCGTTCCGGAAGACCACGGACATCGACAAGCCCCACAAAGCAAGAAAGAGTACTGGAAACGTATCACCAAAGTCCAAGAAAATCTGTGCGGCAAGCGAGTCGTGAGGTAGGAATTTCAGAATCGTCTGTCCAATGCATTTTGAAGCGCTGTCAATGGAAAAGTTACATTCCAAGATTAGTCCATGCTATTAATGAAGATGATCCGACCGAAGAGTGGAGTATTGCGAGTGGTACTTGGCACGATGTGGATGTGGATTGGACGAAGGGGTTTCGTAGAATACCCTCCGCGTTTTTTTATGGGGATACTTAAAAGACAAAGTCTACGCTATAAAACCTGCAACAGTCGCTGAATTGAGAGCAGCCATTGAACGAGAATGCACACAAATACCAAACGAAATGTTTCGTGATGTTTGCGATTCCATTGCTTCGTGTTATCAGCAGTGCCTGGACCAGAACGGACGTCAGTTTGAAAACAGGCGTTGACAAAACAATTAAATAATGTCTGTAGATTCTATTACATTTTGAAAATGAAATGTATTTTAATAAACACTGCCTTTATAAGTATTTAAAGTGTGTATACATTTTTTTGGGACGCCCTGTATATATATATATATATATATAGATCGTGATAATCGACCACTTTTATCCGCAGTTCTTCACCAATAAAGCTTTAAATTATGCACATTCTTAAATCCACAGAACTCCACTAATAAGAATACAGTTTTTACAGGAGCGTCTTAGAGAATATTTCAACGTTATCATCCACAACGATAAAGCGCATGATTCTAAGTCACGGACTTAAGTACTGAACAAGGACCACCCGTGAATAAGGGCTAAAAGGTGATCACGTATACTGAGGTTGCCTAACAAAGTCTCCGATTTTCTAAGCTAATTCTTTACGTTTCTTATGACCATATAATATCATTGGTCTCTAATACTTATCAAACACAAAAGTTTACTTAAGTGATATCAACGCGACAATTAAAGTGAACGAGATTTTATCGGAAATATTTAACAAACTTTCGATCAAAAACTATGACCACCATCATCTAGCTATATATAGTTCTTAACCTAAAGTAGAGTTCATAGAAATATACCACGTTACCACTTCCCCCCACACGCACATCCACATACACGTTTGGCTACCTTACAAAACCGCGACATTTAACTTAATCTAAATATATTAAATTAACTTAACCGTAATTATACCTGGTTTTTTCCATATTTAGTTATTTTAAATAAAAAACAAAAAGCTATGACGATACCGTTAATGTCGCTATCCGCACGTTCGTGTCGCGACTAGCACTGTGCATCCTTAAGATTGTCACGATAACGTAAAGTAACCAAGAAATACACACACACACACGCGCGCGCGCGAGCGCGCACACAGTCTTTTGTTTTCCATCTTTTCATTAAAATTGAAATGAAATCTAAATAATGGAACTGCTTTTAATAATCTCGCAAGATTTTGCGCTCTTTGGGGAAAACAATGAACTCCGTAAAGCAGTGTATATATTACATACATAAGCCAGCGTTCTTACCTCAATAACACCGTTTCTCCGTGAGCGAAGTGAAGACACTGAGATCGGGGGTTCGATAAATGATGGTGCTGTGGTTAATAATGATCCAAGCGTTATCGCGGTACAGCATTAGTCAGGTCTGAGCGCAGTGCCAGTTTCTGGTTCTTCTCAGATTATTTTTGTAATAATGGACCTAAACCCATTTCGTCGACGAGACCAAAACATCGACACTAAACCAAAACCTAATCTAACCAAAACCTAATCTAACCAAAACCTAATCTAACCTAAACCTAATCTAACCTAAACCTAATCTAACCTAAACCTAATCTAACCTAAACCTAAACCTAATCTAACCTAATCAGGGGTTTATTTTAATGATCGTCCCGGTCGTCTGAGACTAAGTATTCTAAATTAACCCCTGGGGTTACTTTAGAATACTTAGCAGTCTCATACGACCGAACGACCCGGACGACCGTTAAAATAAACCCCCGCAGTGATAACTTGTCGATAGAATGTCAAGTCGATCGGATGTCGTAAGGCCAGTAATGACTATTCTCTATTTTCACTCTTCGTTTGAGCCAAATTTCAAATCAATTTCGGCGAATTATGCATTTTTACTATATTATGGCCTCCCTGTGTATCGGAAATACCATAAGTGTTTATTTTAGTATAGAACCACTATAAATTATAAATCCCTTTGGATCAAGTAAAGATAAGCACCCCCAGCCTTCTTTAATTAGCCTTATAAGGCTAACTAACGAAAATATCACGACCTAACCTAACCAATCGTTAAGTCAACTGTACGCCCTTGACGATTGGTTAGGTTAGGTCGTGATATTTTCGTTAGTTAGCCTTATAAGGCTAATTAAAGAGGGCTGGGGGTGCTTATCTTTACTTGATCCATCCCTTTCAATATATTTTAAAGTAAGAATTTTGGTTTTAATTTCTATATGTTTAAAGCGTTTTAATTAATTTTAACAGACGTATTATATACAAGTTTTCCCTACATTAATAACGTATTTTTAAATATTTTAATTATAGGATGTAATTTCTCAAAATTTAATAACCATATTTAAGCGAATCTCCACCAAAAATGCTTTTAGTCGTTACACCCAAATAGGCTATTAATAAACTTTGAAACTATGTATAATAATACACACTATCACTGTACTTATCATGCGAATATTGTAACTCTATATACACACACACACAGAGTTCATGGAGTTTATAATCTAATTTGCATGGTACATTTTACTAAAAGACGACTTATTCTATTATACTTTTAATGTATTTACTTTGTCGTATTCAAACTACTTATGAAGAAAAAAGTATAAATAAATTAATGTCTGCATCTATTTCATTCTACGCAATATATATATATATACTCTGCGATTATGCCAAATGCAAAAAAGGTTTTAATGCGATAAAAATTATCTCAAATTCCATTTAATCTTTTAACATTTCAGATAAAAATTTTAATCCTCCAAAGCATTTAGGGTGAATAGTCTTCAGCTGACATCGGAGAAAAAAATTACTAACGAGAATATAAACCGGAGGTTGAGAAGAAGTGGTAAGACGAGTTTCTTATTTGTTGACCAGGCGGTCTGCAATTATCTCGCGGACTCAAGAGTTGAATGTGCTTGTGTTATTTCGTTAAATTCTGAGTCTTGTATGCGTTTCTACGTGTACTTTTGTGGTGTGTGTTTCTCTGTGTACTTTTGGTGTGTGTGTGGGAGGGGGGGGGGAATGTTTCTACACTCTGTTCTGTGTTTTTGATAGAATGTATTGCATTTGGTTGAAAATTCTAAGTTCCTATATTTCTACGGGTTGCACAGTGTGTGTGTGTGTGTGTGTGTGTTTTTGGGTGTGTTGTTCTACAAAGTGTGGCATTTTATGGGCTTTGAGTTGGTATGTTTGTGCATTATGTAGAAACTATAGCACGCTTTGCTCGCGTGTTCCAATGTAGTTATGTAGTTTTGGGTGATTTCATGACTAAGTAATCATTTTATGCGTATATACTGTATGTTGTACGTACATGCAGCTTATACAACAGCGTATGATGCAAAAACTCAAAATACTATACAAAAGGACGTATGAATCTTCTTTAACTAAGAGTATATACACGAGTATTTTTACTTCTTCGTTAATCGGCTTTAACCCTTTATCTGAAAGTAGACTAAGAAATTATGATCGATATAGTCGATAACACGCTTGCATGTTTTTCTCGCCTGCAGAGAATGTAATTTTTAGAATCTTGTACGAGGTTCAATAAGGCGCCCAGTAGCTCAGTGGTTACGGTGGTAGACTCCGAGCGGTGTGGCGCTGGTTCGCACTCGAACGATGGCATCGGGGTAGAGTTGAGTTGGCTGCTTACTCTGTATTTTTACTCTTGTTCAAACGACCCTTGAGAGAACGAACGCACGCACGCACCCCCCCATATATATATATACATACATATATATATATATACACACACACACACACACACAGTATATAAGGAAATAAACTTCTTGGATGTTACAATTTTATACGAGGTCCAGTCATTAAATTTACAAAATTGATGTTTGATTTTAATGAAACAATTCCACGAATTTATTAACTGCACCTAAGTATGTTCATTTTAATGGAAATAATACGCTTAAGCGTGAGTGTTTCATTAAAATTAGATGCGTGTTACACACACACACACACACACACACACACACACATATATATATATATATATATATATATATATATATTAAAATATCGTTTAAAACGGGTCACGCAGATAAAACATGTCTCGTATTATATTTTCTTTGTTTAGGTAAGGAAAAAAGTTCGAGAAATATAAAATTTGTAAAATGCATAAAGAATTACTAATTGGTAATAACTAGATTTTATTTTCGAAATTTCATTACTGTCCCAAGAAAGAATAAAATATCCAAACGAAAACCGAATATGACCAATTAGTAATATGTTCATTGCTTTTTAGAATTTTTTCTAGGCGAATTATTTTCCCCGAAAGTTTATTATTATTATTACTTCTCCCAGAATTTTCAATCAATTTTCCATCTAAAAACTATAAATTTTAATCCAAAAGATTTTTTTAAAAAACCCAATTAAATAACTGTTATAATAGATAAAGGCTGGTCATTATTTAAAAAAAAAAGAACTTTTGAATTAACAGGTTTTTCTGGTCATATGGCATAGTATCTATCTACCTATATATATATATATATATATAATATATATATAAGATAGATACTATGCATATGACCAGAAAAACCTGTTAAATCAAAATTGTTGTTTTTTTAAATTTCTTTGTCGTAGTTGCGATTAAGTAAAACTAAACAAAAATTCGTCGTAACTATTAACTATCAAAGTGAATAAAACACTTCTGAACAAAGGTAAAAAAGTTTGATACAGAAAAGGTAGGAGATTGGGAGGCGAGGGTATGATTGTCACGCATTGATGTAACAGAGCATAAACAAGTAACAAAGATACATTCTTTATTTCTTCATTTTTCAGAGTTACAGAAAAAAAATGGTCAAACAAGTGAAAAATGTATCTTTTTTTGACAATTTTTTTTTTTTTTTTGCTTTACCTCAGATTTATTTTAGTGTTAAAAAAACTAAGAAAGGGTGAGAAAAGTGTGTGTGTGTGTGTGTGTGTGTGTGTGAGAGATATAGGTATATACTGTATAGTGGATACGTACGTGTGTGTATGTAATAATAATGATGAGTAAGATATAGGTATATACTATATAGTGGATACGTACGTATGTGTGTGTGTGTGTGTGTGTGTGTATTTCACCTATTACAATATGCTCACTGCACCACATTTTTTATATAAATAACTAGTAGTTGTTTCGGACTCGAACGGAGAACCTGCGGCAGCGTAAAGAGGAGCAATAAGCTACAACTCAATGAGACCACCTCGGAAACCTGCTTATTTATTTAACATATCGACTGGTTACCGACATTCCTTCTTCATTCATTCATTCATTCCTCTCTTCACTAACAGAGAAAGAAAAGTTAGGGATGATACTTCCTTTATTCAATAATATATATATATATAACGTAGTAAATATTTATACTTTACCTTCCTTTGTCTCATGTCTATGTAATATTTAGTTGGGCGCACACGCACAACGTTTAGCTACTTTACGAAACCGGGACATTCACATTTTCAGCTGTGGATAGAGATATTTAACTCTGTTGTTTAAATAACCTAATTACCTTAATCTAATCTGAACTAGCGTAACTTAACCTAACCTACTTCATATCCCCTTTATTCCATGGTATTTAATAATTTTCAATGAAACAAGTAAAATTCTGACGACGTTACATGTACTTTCGTGTTGTAATGAACTGTGTGTATCCGAAGGACTGTCGCCGTTTCGTAAGGCAGTCAAGAACGCGCGCGCGCGCACACACACACACACACACATATATATATACTGTGTGTATATCATATATATATACACACACACACGAAAATTATTTCACGAAAGTAACACGTGAATAACACTGGTCAACACTCATTTTATTGCCAATCATATTAGAGTGATTTTGGGGTAACTTTGTGGTGCTGATTCCGAATATGACATCGGTTTTGCTAGATTGGCTCTAATTTATGGGATAATTGGTACCCCATTGAAACACGTAAAAATGCAAAAAATTTAATGTTCAGGTGGAGCCTACTTACTGGTTGGGTGGCCGATGACTTATATACGGAGGGGGAATATTCTAGAATGATCGCGGAGTAAACATTAAGAATATTCGCGTGTCTCACCATCTAGAATGTTCCGGTAGTTTCCCATATGCACGCGTTATGGTTACGTTTCCTATTAATTGAGGGTATTCATTATCTCAAGAACTAGAGCCAAATCGGAAAAACTACTTTAATTTTGGAATTCAGCAACCCCAAAATATCCTAAATTCGTACGAATTTTCTTGGCAACGAAACAAAAAAAAATTTTTGTTGAGCTGTGTAATATTTGTGATGAAAATAACCACGAAGGAAAAAGGAAACAATGGTGCTCAAGCGCTTTCGTCATTAGACGAAAACGCTTGAGCACCATTCTGTGTTTCCTTTTTCCTTCGTGGTTATTTTCATCATATATATATTTAGGGTGGTCAAAAAGTCCTTATCTATTTTACTGAAATAATTATATCTTTTATTTTCAACAGGCCATGATGATGGAGGTATACAAGAACTTATGATGGTAGTAACACTACGTATCCAAGGAAGAAGTGCAAAGAAATTCTAGAAAAATTCGGAGAGAGATTTCACAAACCAGGACCTACAAACAAAGCAATTCGCGAGCTGGTCAATAAATTTAAAAGAATAGCATCTGTTCATGATGAAGCAAGATCTGGACGTCGAGGTACCTCTCAAGAAAATGTCGAATTGGTAAGAGATGCCTTTGAAACAAATCCTAGAATGTCAACTCGCACAGCATCACGTAGACTGAGCATACCAAAAACGACTGTTCTAAGGATTTTAAAATCAACATTAAAAAAGAAAAGTTACCATATTCAAGTGCTATACCAGTTACACGAAGAGGATTATCCAAGACGAGTCGCCATGTGCACAAAATTGATTCTACGGTAACTAACATGGTCAATTTATCTTCACATGCTTCAACAGTTTCTTGAACCCGAGCTTCGTTCAGATGGCATTCTCGACACTGTTGTCTTCCAACAAGATGGAGCTCCATGACACTATGTAAACATCATTCGGGCGTACCCTGATGAGCTCTTACCAAATCGCTGGATTGGACGTGGTGGAAACAGGCCCTGGGCAGCACGACCTCCGGATTTAACATCATTAGACTTCTTTGCGTGGGGCTTTAAATGTCTGAGGTTTACCAAATAAGAGTTATAGACCAGCAGGATCTGTGAATCCGCATTGTCGTGGCAGTCGCTAAAATAACCCGAGAGATGCTGGAGAATGTGTTCCGCAATGAAGTGGACAGATTTGAGATTTGCAAAAACACTGATGGTGCTCACGTCGAATCTTAGACCTAAGCTTGATGAATAAATATACATCTAATTATGTTACTATATTTTTATCCTAAAATACTATTATTTCAACAAAATATAGGGATTTTTGGACCATCTTGTACATATATGATACAACTCGGAATGGCCCCCTGAGAAACTTGTTATACACAGACCGTGCATAGAACAAGGAATTCTTCTGGGAAAATTAAATCTACTGTAGTCCGAATAAGTAATGGTAAACGACAAATACTATAATTTTTCTTTTTTATGATGGAAGCCCAACGTGGGCAACGGGTCACTAGCAAAGAGGACCCAAAATATAGCCTCCCTTACCAGCCATCTGCTAAGCAGAAAGAAACCAGCTTTGGGACAGGGTCTAGGGTTTAAAGCTTCCCAGACCGCTACATTCAGAACCTCATCATACCCAAGAAACTCGTTGCATTTACGTCGGATCGAATATATCAAAGAAAAAAGGAGTAAATATTGTATTTTTAGTAAAAAACCAAAACAAACCTCAACTGGAATGAATGGATTTGTTCGAAAATCAACTAAAATATGTTAAAAAAATATATATTGTAAAAATTTTAATTCATTTGTCGTGGTTCTAGTGGTGGATGACCACGAGTATCTCCCGCCTAGCTATACCTCCAAGAGGGAGATCTCTCTTAGAAATAAAAATTTTTGTGGCAGCTCTGCAATGGATGTCGTCATTTGATTTTATTCGCAGTATCTCATCGTTATCACCAATATTGTTCTAACTGTGCCTAAAATAATTAGTTCAATGTTATTTGAATTAAAAAAACTATCACTATCATCATATTAAAAATGTCAAGCAGATATCGAAATAAAGATAAAAAGGAAAAAGCGTACTGCTCTCGAAGAATCACAACGAAAGATGAAAGGATCTTTGAAAAAAATATTTGAAGACGGTGGTGAGAAAACTGATTTTAGCTGTAATGTCAGTGAAAAATGTGAAAATGGAGATCTTATTTATGACAAGTGTGAAAGCAAAAATGACAAATTTGAAGATCTCACACTATGAATAAGTATAATGAAGCAGAAATTTGCGTAAATGTTCCAAATGACCTGGGAAGGTGTAATGACTTTGACACTTGTGCTCTATCAACTGCTTCAATAGAAGCAGTGTTCTTAGTGGCGAGACTGTTTCATTTACCAATTTGGATGATCCTGGTGAGTGGGTTTTGTCGTTAAACGATAGTCAGTTAAGTGATATTGTTCGAAAAGGTCCGATTCGCATCTTAAGAGAAAATGATGACTTTCCGAGATTATAAAAACCGGCATTTTAGTTCATTTTACTGTAATCGTATTTTAAGTAACGATGAAAAAAATACTCGACATTCATTGGTGTATTTTCAAAGTAAAAACTGCGTATTTTGTTTTGCTTGTTTATTTTCAAGATCACAAACGGTCATTGCTTCAAGGTTATTCAGACTGGAAAAACTTGAATCTATTTAAAATCATATGAAAATTATAAAGATCTTAAGGAATGTGTAATGAAATGGCTAAACTTCTAAAATAAAGTAAATAGTGGGACTACTCTTGACAAACTTTCACAAACGCAAATACAACTAGAAAAACAACGGTGGCGAGATATTTAAGAAATACTCATTACTATAAGTGCAGTATTTAGCATCACATAATTTAGCCTTTTGTGGTCATGAAGAACATACTGTAAATGAGCCTGCAAAAAATACTGGGAATGTCCTAGGGTTAGTTAAATTATTGTCAAAATTTGATCCAGTCATGTGAAAACATTTGTGCCTTGTCACGAAGAATGAAATACGCGATCATTATCTCAGTTAAGATCATCCAGAATGAGTTGATTGATTTGATGGCTAAAAATGTGAAAAATAAGATACTGGACAAAGTGAAGGACGCCAAATACTACTAGTTTACGCGAGTAAGCGAGATTTAAGTCATATTGAACAAATGACAGTAGTATTACACGCTATGTTGAACGTAAAACTAGGAGATTCAAGAGCATTTTATAGGTTTCCTGCCAGTACACCAAACAAGAGAAAGTGACCTAACCAGAATTATGTTGATAGAAATAGAAAACCTAGACATTTTTGATTGTTGTGGTCAAGGCTATGACAATGGTGCGAACACGCGTTATGAAAAGAGTGGTGTAAAAGCAAAAATACAAGAAGTAAATCCACGAACCTTCTTCTGCCCATGTGGTTGGCATAATTGGAATTTGACCCGAGGAGATGAGCCCTTGTACAGGATGAAGCAGCAAGTAATTTTGGTTTACTCCAAAGGCTTTATACTCTATTTTCAGCATCTTCTAACAGACGATATGTATCAAAAGTAAAATTTAATATTACCCTAAAACCACTTTCGGAAACTAGATGGGAGTGCCGTATAGAAAGTGTGAAAGCTGTTCGGTTTCAACTCGAAGGGGTTTGCAACGCTTTACAAGAACTATCTGCGAATTGCGAAAGTGATCCCAAACTTCTCAGTGAACGTGATTTTCCCATTAATGAGACTGAGTCCTATGATTTCTTAGTATCTTTAATTATATGGTATGACATCCTAGTAAAAATAAATTCTATCATTAAATTATGCCAGTGATAATATGCCAGTGATAATATACATTTGGACAACGCTATTATACACTTAGAAGAATTTCTGAAATGGCTTGATGAATACAGATCAATGGGCTGAGTCGGTACTTTATATAGCCAATGATCTGGCAGAAAATTTGGAGATTCAAAGAGAATTCAGAAAACCGCAACATCGAATTGAGGAAAAAATGTTTGATTACGAAAATGAAGATGAAGGTACGGAAGCTTATAAGGAATTATTTAGGATCCATTACTTTAATGTTATCGTTAATACGATTTGTGAGAGTACTGAAACCCTTTTTGAGGCTGTTAAAAAGTATGCTGATAATTTTTTGATTTTTGTGTACTATATCAGAACTTCAAACGATTACAAAACAACAACTTTTGCAACATTGCAAAGACTAAGATTATGCTCAGTTTTGAGGGTTTATGCGACATTAATGACGTACAGATGTACAAAGAACTCAATATGCCATGCAGGATTCTTTCCCCTAGCACCAATATGAAATGCGCCTTGAAACTCATCACTGACAATAGCTTATGAGAGATTTACCCTAACGTGTATATTAGCACTTCGCATAGTTCTAACTATACTAGTTACGGTTACTTCGGCAGAAAGAAGTTTTTCTCGACTTAAGCTCATTAAGACGTACCTCCGTTCTACCATGTCTCAAAAAAGATTAATATCGCTGTCAATGTTATCTTTAGAAAATGTAACAAACACCCTACATTATTCTGATCTGATAGAGGACGTCAGTGCACAGAAGAGTAGAAAAGCAATGCTGTGAAACAGTGAAGCATCCTACACACTGCCACACAGGTTCTACGTGTAATGATGAACTGCGTTGTTGATCGTCGCAGAACCCCTAAAGTAGTTCAATGTAACATGGCCAAACGTCGGGAAATTCAGTGGTTCCATTCAAAAGTTTTGAAGCTGCGATCGACATCGGCTTCAGAAGCCCATCCACTAGAATAACTCGGTGTTTCGTGTTTTTTTTATGGACGTAAATGTTCGCATTGGATATGTGAAGGTATTTTGCATTCAATATAAATAATACACGTTTGGGTTTTAAAAATATGCATTTATTTAAAATGTATGTATGTATGTAAATAATTTTTTAAGAATATGATAGCCAGTTTTTCTTCTTAAAATTTTTATCATATATGCTCAGTAATCGCGAAACGTGGGCCTTGCAAACCACAATCGCCTAAGGGCCTTCACATACGTTAAACCCGCGCTTGCAAGTTCACGAGAAAGGGTTCGGAAACACCTCAGTAATATCGAAATCGTTAACTTATGAACTTAACTTCTTATGGAAAAATTTGAGTTACGTTCGGTGTCGGCCAAAATCGACACTAATTTTCGCTCAAAACCAATTTTTTTTCAATATTTTTTTTTAGATATACTTTCCTTTATGTATTTATTAATAATTTATAATAAAAAAGTGACAATGCTATGCGCAAAACAGAAAATTAAGCTTATCCCAGCCGAATGTAAACACAGATTGACACTAGGAGAGAGCTTGTGAACGATGAGCGGGCCCACCATCTATCGGCGGGCAAGAAATTCGAATGAGCACTCGCTAACTTGAGAGGCTTTTTCGTTAAAAAAATATGATAAAATCTCGCTAACTTACGAATCGCTAACTAACGGGGGATACCTGTATACAAAATCATTTCAAAGTCATACACATATTATAGTGATACTACGCATATGTATGTCACCATTAATGAAGTTTACATAAAAATTTAATTCATGGCATTATACAAACATTAAGTTCATATCTTATTTCTAGTACATTACAACCCTTGAAATAAAACTAGATTTTGGAAGGTAAACATGTAAGGTCCGGGAGAGAGGGCGGTAAACATGTAAGGTCCGGGAGAGAGGGCGGTAAACATGTAAGGTCCGGGAGAGAGGGAAGATATTTTAGACCAGTGGTTCTCAACCTTTTTCTTCTTCTGTGCCGCTTGAACTCTTCTTTCAAGGGATTTTCTAGATTTTCGAGAAGCAAAGAGGATTTTTACTTTCTTTACTACCTAAGATTCCCTCACGTACCCCTCGGGGTATGCGTACCCCAGGTTCAGAACCACTGTTCTAAACGAAGATAAAATATAATTCCTTTATCATAACGACGTACGTGAACTGGATCGATCCAGAATTAACTCGGATTTGATATTATACCAGTTAAACGGTTAATGATTGGATTTAATTACGGTTAGAGGGGGATCAATTAATTCCGGTTCGATTTAATTACGTTCTGTCTACCTCCGCGCACCCTATATAATATAACCTATAACCTACACCAGTGGTTCTGAACCTGGGGTACGTGAGGAAATCTTAGGGGGTATACGCGACGGAGTCCCGAAAATATTAACAATGGAAGAAAAAGGAGGTTCAGAACCACTGACCTACACAGGGCCGGACTTTCACCTGCTGAGGCCCTAAGCTATATGAAATTTGAGGCCCTTCTCTAAAAAAATTCGGGTAAAAAAATTTAAAATAATGTCATTATTACTATAATTATTATTTTTTTATTAATGTTAATGATAAAGAAAAAATAATATATATATATATATAAAATTTTGATGAATTAGTGTTAAAGAATAAAAACTAATGATAAAAAAAATATATTTAAAAAAATGAGGCCCCCGAGGGTGTGTGGCCCTAAGCTATAGCTTATTTAGCTTATAGGTAAGTCCAGCACTGGGTCACCTACACAATAGTTCGTATGTACCATTTCCTTAGTTCTGAAACATTTCAAGCTCGGACGTATCTGTAATGTCAAATTGGTATAAAATAGTAGTTACACACAAATTTCCACGATTGCTATGATGCAATATACATATGCATGGTTTCCATGGTAACTAATTTAGATGTTAATGTCATGTTTCATGCGTTTTGTATTTATTTACTTATTTCTGACGTGGACACGATATAGGCTACTGTATAAACAGAGGGTTGACAAAAGTAAATAGACACCTTCGGTTTTTCCATAGTTTTTGATTTGATGATAAAAGTTAATAAATATTAATAAATTTGTTGAATAAATATATTTAAAATAGTGTTGCTTTTCCATTATGTAATGATTGCATGTTCTAGTATTGCATTAATGAGCCTTGCTATTTTGTTCTTGAGAATAATCATCGTGGTGTCTATTTAGTTTAGTTAGCCTTCTGCATATATATATATATTATACACATAATGATACCTTGTATCAAGTTTTAGCCAGCCCTGTAATTTTATACTTTAGTTGATTACAGAAGTAAGGATAGCCTCCGCTGGGTTCGCATATTTCCCTTACGATTCGTCAGTTTATGATTTAACCTTTGGTTTTGCTTCCACCCGTCTGAACATGACTCCAGATTTGAAAAAATTTACTGGAGCACAGCTCTGAATTTACTTTTTTTCCCCTTACACCACTAGATAGGTTAATGATAGTAAACTCTTGAATTGACGACATACCAATTACAAATTGTTTTAGCTAAACATAATAATACAATAATGTACAGTTTATAACTCATCTTAAGTTTATTTATTCATTGCAGCAGCAACAGTGGACGATGTTAGACCTTGCATGTAGGCATTTGTTGTGAATTTACCGCCATGTATGCTTGGCCACTGATCAATTGCTTTCTGTGTGATCATTACAGCAGATCTAGTGCCTGGAGCTGGACCCTCCTTCACAATTCTGCACAGCTTAGTCAAATGAGATGGCTTAATGGATCCTTTGTGTTCAACAATGTAACCAAGAATGGAGAATGTCCCTTCAGCTGGTGCTTCACTCCAGGCAGTTGATCCATCTTTATCAAAATGCTTTAATCTCTCTGCGATTCCTTTCCACAGCTGTTCTATATATTCTGTCAGCCAATTTATCACTGAGTCTTTTGTAAAACTACTTTCAGATCTGGTTCTGGATGGTCTAGCAACTTCAGCAACCTGGTAGTAATCAGAACGTTTCTTGATGTATTTGTAAACTTCATTTAGGATGTAATCCTCAGCTGTTAGTTCCTTTTGCTGCCCTGTGGTATCGTGCTTAAATTCAGAAACTACATCATTTGCATTTCCTCCATTAGCTAATTTGGAAATTGTTTCCATCACTCTTAATATAACAGTTTTCCCTCCTTCTTTATAAAATATATTTTCTACAAATTCTGCACTAACTGTGGTTTTTTGAGCTACTTGCAACATAATCTTTGTTACATAGGAAATCAATACATAGAACTTGGCACTAATTTCTTTCTCTTGTGGATGATCAAAAAACACAATTTTCCACAAATCTGTCAAATTGATCAAATTCGTAATTAACCATGCGAGTATCAGATTTGAGTTTTGGTCTCTTAAAACCAATGATATTGTCAAGAACCATATTGGTATAGTCAAGGTCTGATCTCAGATTTGAAGAGTGATTCTGAATAAAGTCTAAAAGCTCACTTTTTCATTTCGTTTTTAAATGGCTCGTTGTCCTTACAAAAAGCCCATCTCCAACCATTCCAGATACCTTGGATTTAATTGCTTCTTCAGATAGTTTCAAGTGATTAGGAGACTTCAACACATCAAAAATTTCATTGGCCAAATAAACTCCTGATTTGCTGCGTACTAAATTTATCCCAGCAAGTTTTACAGTCTTATCTTCTTCACTCATAACTAATACAACTAGCATGCTTAATCCCAAAATTGTTCCAATGTCAGCTGTTATTGTTACTGAAGTTTGTTCTAAGAACCACTTTACAGTTTGTTCTTTAAGTTGATTATCTAATAGCTCACAAATTGTCTCGCACGCGTGTGTGCTATGATTCAAATTTCCAACCTCACAACCTGACCTATGTAATACAGCTAGAAGTACTGGATATAGAGCCCATGCAGTGTTTGCTTTCATTATGTAGTATAAGATGTTGCCACAAGTCTTCTATGCGTTTAGTAGTGTTCCGAGATGTTTTCATCACTTCATAAACAGCAGCTCTTTGATGATGCTGAAGTTTAATTAAATGTCTCTTCAGGTGGGTTTTCAGATTTCTAAACCATCTCTCTTGATTTTCTCCTTGTTTGCATACATAGGTTAAATCTTTAACATTGAAGTAACCTTTTATGTTAGAATGTTTGTCTGAAGCACATGCTTTGGGGTCTGTGCAAGCTATGCAATATAATGTAAACATTTTATCATCAGAAGCATCATCAATATCTTCTTGATTATCATCATCTTCATCCTCAACAGCTATATCTACATCAGGCATATTAGTGTCACTATTTGCAATGTTTTCCATTATATCACTTGGTACTGAAAATGAATCATCAGCATGCCCTAGATCCTTCTTTTCCACCATTTGAATGTAGATTTGATCAAATCATTGTTCAGGATTTCTTGTATTGATTTACACTTGCTTAAATGGGCTATGGAAATGTCAAATTTGTTGCTTTTTGCTTTATTAGATTTGGATGCAACACTTGAACTTGAAGGCTTATTTTGACTCTTCTCTTTATTAACCACAACAGCTTGGTGAGTTTCTTTTGTTAGGCGCAAAATTGCATTCAATGTCTTCTGGATTTGGGAATTTTCAAATTCCTCTAAAGCAGTTTTGTTAGTCTGATGCGCAGATTCCTCACTTACCTTTTGTTTCTTAGGTGGAGGAGAAGCACTTTCTTCAGTCTGTGAAACATCTAGTGAAAAAGTTTCATTTTCTAGATTAGCAGTTGATGAAGTTGGTTCATTTTTCTGAGGTCTAGCACTAGCACATTTTGTGAACAAACTAAATGACTGCTTTGCCGTATCTCTTTGCTGCACTTCATCCTGGTATTTCTTTACTGCAATATCTAAGCTGTGGGCCCAAACTCTGGGACCTCTTGTATTGTAACAAATATTTTTTTTGGAATTAAAATGTTTCTCCCAGTTTTGCTTCTTTGAATATTTGTTCTTGCATTGACCACAAAAGTAACCCTTTTAACACCCTCACTTTTCTCTCCAACTTCATCAATATTAGGATCCATTATTGATTATTGACTACCTGAAAAAATACAAAATAAGTAAAAGTTAGTAAATATAGTATGGTAAAAGTGAGTAAAAGTAAGTAAATATAGTACAATGAAAGTAAGTAAAAGTAAGTGCTTTAAACTTGGTAAAAGTAAGGAAGAGTAAGTAAAAGTAGGTAAGTTAAAGTAAGTAAAAGTAAGTTTAAACTTAACTAAACTTTTCAATTCTAGAGTCATGGTGGATTACTTAAAACCGCACAAGTAATTATCTGGCCAATTTATCAAACCTGGCCGAGATCAATGGAACATAGTCCAATCCTGATAATTTTATATTAAAAAAATATACGTTTTAATAAAATTTTAATTATCAAAACATTGAAGCTTAACAAAAAATAAAAATAATTGTTAAATATGGAATTACCAACTAAACTTAAAATAACTAAATTTGTAATTTAAAAAAATTGGTTTGTACAAGAACGTATACGCAAAAAAATTGCATAACGTCTAGCGGATGAACAAAACCCAAACCCAAATTTACTTTTTCTCATGGTCAAATTTACTGGAGCAATGCTCCCAAGATCCCAGGAATCTGGAGTCATGCCACCCGAATTGTTCATTCTGACGAATGATCAAGCTTTTCACTCCACCTTAGACCTACAGTTTAACATGGAATCCGAACCACGCCCCACCAGCAGCCCAGCGTCTTAACCACTAAACTACCCAGGTACCCATTTATCTACCAACCAATTTTTTTTTGTGGAAAGATGAATAGCTGGATTTTACTGCGCGCCGTCTGCCGTGACCGGGTCTCGATCCCGGAGCCGATGGATTCGTAGTCAGCGACGCTAACCACTACACCACCGAGGCGCATAAGACTGTAAAAGGATTTAATGCCAAAATCATTAATACACTGACTCATTTATTAGGTTTTAACGCTATTTAACACAGTTTTTTGCAACTGGTATGAGCCTGTAGCCCAGATAGGGTCGTTTTGTCATGTTCATATATTTGCTTCTTTAACAACTCGGTGGTAACACCGTTTCCATATAAAGTACTCACACGGTTAGCCATGATTTACCCAACCGTGAATAGAGTTAATCATAATTTATTAATTGTGATAATTGCGCACTTATCCGTGATCATGACAGCGTTAACCGTGATTCGGTGCGGTATTTCGCATCCGCGGCTCGTCGCCCGCTAACCCACCACAACGCGCCTCAGTCAGTGCCTCTCCGCGCTTCATAGATTATGTATCTTGGCTTCTGGCTTCGCATATCTTCACGTCTTGCGGCGAATATAAACTAATTAATTGTATATTACACTCAGAGAATAATACCGTGCGCGCGCGAGATGGGAGGCCAGTTAATGGTGACGGGCAGCAGCAGCTGCTGCTGCTGCTGCTGCTGCACCACCCACGCAATAGCTAATATGGCCTCCGCCTTTTCCTCACTAGGGTAACTCGCTTCCATATTAACCATTGAGTGTTATTCTACCTGCAACAAAAAAAAAAGGCCCAAAACAAGACATCAATTTGAACATTTGTTTTAGTTCAAATGTATTATTTTTGTAAATTTAATTTAAAATAAAGTTTTCTACGAGACAGGACTTATGGGACATCCTGTATATGTATGCGTATGAGAGAGAAAGTGGGGATTTTGTTCCCTCTCTATGACTTAATCTATTATCTATTACATATGTGTCAAAAACATTGACATTTCAAAATAAAAGTAAAGATATTCTAAAAAGAAAAAATAGCAACCTCTGCAATTCTTTACACACACACACCGTTTGACGACCTTATATGAAACCGACATTTCCGATTGTGAATGTCGTGGTCTTGTTAGATACCTAAGAAACACACACACACACACATGGGTCATTACTGTAAATGCCAGACGTATTATATATATAAACCGCAAGGAACTAGAATCAATTACACTTCATAAATAATTTCATTTATAACAATGCTCTCTCTCTCTCGATTCCTGTGTACAGTAAAGTCCTGAGGAGCCATGTGTATAGAAGTGCAGGATGAGAGTTGAAAGCAACTTTCTCAGTCATCAAATCCCCCAAATGAGGCGGGATGCTGCAGAGCGACCCTTAACAGTTATTTAAAAACCATCCAAAGTAATCAATAAATATATATATATATATATATATATATATAGAGAGAGAGAGAGAGAGAGAGAGAGAGAGAGAGAGATACATTATTTAATTTAAAAAGAATACTTAATAAGGATTTTTTTAAATTTCTAATTAATTTATTAATGAAAGATCTGAAAAACGTATTTTAACTGCCTATTTGACAATTCCAGATCAAAACCTTTTCAATATAATTAAAACCAACAATAGATTATGTAAATAAATAATCTTAAAATTTAACATGCCTTCAAAAAAGATTAAAAAAAAAATGATACGCTTTTCATAATTACCTTTACCACTAGAAATTTATTATTAACAATTCACGTTATCATTTACGAAAGGACTTTCGTATTACGAATTATTACATCAAACTAAGAAGGTGTTTCAGAATATATAAACAGGTTCTCCCAAACGACACAAAGACCCGAAAGAACCAAAGAGAATTTGTAAATATTTGCTCCACTGAAGGCAATATGCGTCTTTTTATATTATTTCCCAAAGTTATTAACCTTCAAAGACAATTTATTTAATGACCGGTTACTGAGAATAAAGTTTATTGCATAAAGAAAAGTTTGTATTGATGTAATTTTGTGTGTGTGTGTGTGTGTGTGTGTGTGTGTGTGTTTCCTACCGAAATAGTGACGATCTTTAGGATACACAGAACCCATCGCGATACGAATGTGTGTATTACGACATTATCAGTGTCGCGGTGGTTTATCTTCATAAATGCTTTTATCATGAAAAAATGGGGTATCATTAAGGTTAGGTTAAACTTATTAAGGGTTTTAAAAAGATTGGGTAAATATCGCATATAGAGAAATGAATAGGTGAAAATGTGTAAAAATGTTGGTTTCGTAGGGCAGCCCAACGTGTGCGCGCGCGCGCGCGCACTGATATGTATGGAAATACCTAATTTTTATCGTTATTTTAGAAGTCAATTCACTTTCATCAGAATAATAAAGGTTTTGAACCATTAAAATAAACGTTTTTACCAAGAGGTAATTACATTCTCAACAATTTTCTTATGCCTAAAAAAAAATTAATTTTCTTATGCCTAAAAAAAAATTAAAAAATTTCTTATGGCATAAAAAAACATAACAGAATATCAGACAAAATTCGTGAAGTGTTGATTTTAAAGGTGGGAAGTGAACAGTTAGCCTATTATAAGAGTGCGTGGTAAGGAAGCCCAACACTGGGAAGCAATATGTTAAAAAGAGAAAGGTTAGTTGGTTAGAAAGCGGTTGGTAATCTAGGAGATAACTTACTGACCGTAAACAAAGCTATAAATGCCCTAACCGGGCATTCTTTATATATATATATTTAATGTAGGTTAACTGAATGCCCAGTTAGGTCAACTGTACGCCGTTGATGATTGGTTAGGTTAAGTCGTGATATTTTCGTTAGTTTTAACGAAAATATCACAACTTAACCTAACCAATTGTCAAGGGCGTACAGTTGACCTAACTGGGCGTACAGTTGACCTAACCGGGCATTCAGTTGACCTAACCGGGCATTCAGTTGACCTAACCGGGCATTCAGTTGACCTACATTAAATATATAACGAAAATGAAAGGATGCAAAAAGGAGCTACTCAACTCATACTTGTGGCAAATGATGTGGCGTGACCGATTCTTCCGAAATCCATTTTTTACTTTGTGTGACCAAACTGACCATATAGCGCAACAATTCTAATAAATTTACTTTCAATCTAATATTTTACATGTTATGATCTACTTTTTATGCCTTTACTTTATTAAAGCGAACATTTTTTATCGTACTCCTTATCCTAAATATTGAGAAGCAATATGTTAAAGTGATTAACATTGGGAAGCAATATGTTAGAGAGAGGTTCCTGGGAAGCAGTATGTTAAAGTGATCCCCAATATTTAATGAAAATAATGTTTCTAATTGGGTACGACTCTCTGGACACAGTTTTTAAAAATATACAGGGTGTCCCGTAAGTCTGGAACCATAGGGCAAAATGATAAAAAACGGCAATAAAAACGCCGAAGAGACTTTTGGGACTGTTTGTGAAATGAGCGAGGATGGTAGCGGCTGTGTCATCATCGGTGGATGTCCTCGGAGGTCCACTGCGTGGTTTATCTCCTATGGATCCCGTTTCCCTGAACTTTGCTACAAGCTTGCCAACACAGCTGTGTGTTATCGGCGCGCAGTCCGGATGCAATCTGTTAAATTCCTCATCGACTTCCCTCTGACTCCGATTTCCTACGAGCAGAATTACCTGGATGCGTTCTTCCTTACTCAAAGACATCATGGGCACTTGCATAAACGGAAAAATATGAATTACTTATTTTACCCCATGGTTCCAGACTTATGGGCCACCCTGTGTGTGTGTGTGTATATATATATATGTGTGTGTGTGTGTATATTTGCTATACGAAGATAAATTTAACCTCAATTCTTATCTTAACATGTCCTTGGAACAGTCTTTCCAAGGATCTCCTAATATTCCACATCTTCCCCCATAACCGTCCATCCCCACTTCCCCTACGCTCCCACTTCATCCCCACCTCTTTGATCGATCCCCCAACCTCCTCCTCCTCCTCCTCCTCTCCCCCCAACACAATTACCCATCCCTTTAGACAAGCGAGAAATAAATTTTTCGAATTTATAAAGTTTGTAGGCAATCATTTAGGCCAACTAAGATCAAATAATGTAACATAGTTTGGCAAGCAACAAAATTGACTGCAACGTTCTCTCGCCGAATGTACGCGTGTGTACATAAAACATTCATGAAGCCTCAATTGTGTACGTTTGTTTTTCTAAACGCACACGATCCATTAAACGATAATGATGATATTCAGTATGATAATTATCGTGTGTGTGTGTGTGTATATATATTTTTATAATGATATACCCGCGAAGGGTACTTTTTATTTATAGTACCGTGCCATATTATATTTTATATATATACGAGAGAAGTATAAAAAAGTTAGTTTGAGTTAAAAATTCTTCATCTAAAAATCATTTGTAAATATATATTAAAGAATGGTAGCCCATATACACACACACACACATATATATATTATATATATGAACAACTCTCTCCTCCATCAAACTAATTATATATATATATATGATCCTTGATTTACAAATGTCAAAATTGTTCTGACAAGTCTATAAAATTCTCCTGAATAACTTTCTGTAATAGCATTAAAAAAAACAAAAATACAAAAACGGAACCATTTTTTTTTTGAAGAAGATAAAAAAAAATATTAAAGAAAAAAAAATTTAAAGGAATTTCTCAAATTTACAATATTTTAAACAATGTACAATTTTTACGCAATTCCCTATTAATCTTTCTACACACATCCATTGGCAAAACTACTTCCTATATACTATATTTTCACACATACCAAGAACAGACGCGCACATACAATCCATATGAGTCTACTTACACACACACACACACACACACGGACGGACGCACACATCCTAGTATTGATCTCTCCAGCGCAAGCTGTACATTGATGTCATAGAACAGTCCCCGAGTATTAGATTCGGGCCGACTAGCAAACACGGGTAATTTTATCTTTTTTTTTTAATTTCAATCCTAATAATAATAGTTTGATTACGCTCCGTTAATGTTATTGAATTGGTTTTACTATTCTTGTGTTTACATTCGGGTCCGTTAAAAGCTTTAGAGGCGGCGGCTGCTGTGTGCGCGCGCGGATACATTGACGCTGTTCGCGGAGAAAGTAGATAAAGAAAAAAACAAAATATATGGTTATCTTTTTATACCTTTCTTGTCTCGTTTTTAAATTGTAAAAATCTTACGAATTAAATATAATTCGAAGATAAAGTTAATTTTTATCTCTCTTTCTATCAATTTCATTTGAAATAATAAATAACAATGAAAGAAGTGTTTATCTTCTTTGATTGGGAAGATGTATCGTATACTTGGCCTTCGCTGCGAGAGCACGATAATTGTATCATACGATGAACTGTAATTCATCAATTTATGGAACTGTTTACACACACACAACGTACAAATATGTATTTTATATATATAATAGTCACCCTGATCTAAATAATACAGTAACTAATGAACACATTTAGTTAATAATATGTAGGTTCACTATCTATTTTAATAGACATGATAAATAGTTTAGCAGAGGAACAGAATTGAAAGTTAAATAATTACGCTTTATTGTTAGTAATTAATACTTAATGCAGGCATTTTATACATACATACATACCATATAGCAATTATATTTCTTTGTGCTACACTGAAAATTCTAATACGTTAAATTAATTTATAATTTTACGTGAATAAGTTTTTTTTTTTTTTGCTACGCCAAAAAAAGTTATTTTTGTCTGAGAAATCGTGCTTTATCAAGCGAAATTCTTTTTTTTTTGTTTTTTCTCGGGTTTTTTTTTATGGATTTTAATTGCAAGAAAGATTTTTTGGGAAGATCTTTTTCCTTTTTTCTTTATTTTCTTTCATGGACAAGCGAGCTGGGATTAACGTATTTTTAAAATGTCTTTAGCTGCTGCTATTACTATTATTAATATAAGCATTATCAATATTATCAAAACCTATTATTTTAACTTATAATAATAATAGTTAATAACTACAGTGATAAGTTATCATTATTAAAATTTTATGATTATTATTATTATTAATACAATTAGTATTACAACCACTGTTACAATAATTATCATTACAGTACTGGTTTTTATTATTCACTTATTACTTCAAGGTGTTTATACGCTCCCTTTATTTATAAAGGCATAATAACGACCTTCCATGGTATTACACCTAAGTGTGCCTGAAAGTTCATATTAATTAGTGTGTGTGTGTGTGGTGTTAAATGGTGTGCATCTAATTTATTTATAAGTGACAGAATCAATATGCATTTAAGCTTCTGTGTGTGTGTGGTGTGTGTGTGTGTGTGTGTGTGTGGTGTGTGTGTGTGTGTGTAACGCCAATTATAGTGCCTTTCGCAACAAACTTCATAAATATCATCACTTATTATTAAATTTTACGCTTAGTCTTAAATTTCTAAATATTTTTATTTTCTATATATTCATTAAAACATTTTAAATGTTAATTTATTTACATACAATGCCGGATTATTTATCATATATATACATATATATATATATATCCTGAAGAGGTGTACTTCTGAATACACGTAAGGCTTTGGAATCGTTTTTTTTTTCTCTGTGGATTTGCATCATTATATATATATATATATATATATATATATATATATATATATATATATATATATATATATAGAAATTATTTATGTTCGATACTGATCACATTTAACAAAAAAACATTTAATAGTCATTTTACTTTAAATGTTCAAAATGTCCACCACTTACACGCAAACATGCGGTTTTTCTTGATACAGAGTTCCTGGGTTGTGGATAGGTCGTGGAACCGCTACTGAATATCCTCCAAGGTCACCTGATTTTACGCCTCTGGACTCCTATCTGTGGCGGTACCTGAAGAACAAGGTGTATTATGGTGACCCTCAAAATATGCAACACAAACAGGAAGCGATTGTTTGGCATGGAAGCAAAATCTCAACTAGTAGGAACACTATTGTGTGTTGATCTGTTTGGGGACGTTGCGACGCACTTTTGCGTGTAAATTGTGAACATTTTAAACATTTAACATAAAATTACTATTAATTGTTGTTTTTACATGCTTACTTATGTACACAGTAAGTTTGTTTATTAGGTGCAATTAGTAGCCAAAATAATTTCAAAATATATATATATATATATATATATATAGGGAAGGCAAAAACTTGTGGTGCGTTTGGCTCCTGATAAATCATGCACCCGGACCTCTAAAGCCAGTAATGCCTGCAATTTAGACTGAAAAGTAAGGTAATAATTATGACTAACCCCTTACTGGATTACAGTAACTCCTCACTTGCTTCTAATGTTGATAAACCACATACGAAAGCTTCGTTTGTACGTTGACCCGCTTTGTACTCGTCAATGTTGCTGCTTGCTGCTCGTATTTTGAATAGATGTATGGGTGGAGTGGTGTTATCGAGTGAAACAGTGAACCCTTTCTTCTACCTACGACAATCTGTATTAACTTACTGCGTGTGTCGAAAATTTTGATTATATATAAATCAGTGGTTCTGAACCTGGGGTACGCGAGGGAATCTTAGGGGGTACGCGAGGGGGGGGGGTCCTGAAAATATAACCCTTTTAATTTTATAAACGATTAACAAACGTCCAAAAGTCACACGGTCGTAAAGAAAGTAAAAATCCTCTGCTTCACGAAAATCCAGAAAATCCCTTGAAAGAGTTCAAGGAGTACAGAAGAAGAAAAAGGTTGAGAACCGCTGTTATATATACAGAGGGTTTGACAAAACTAGTCATCACGATGACTGTCCTCAAGAACAAATGGCAAAGTTCATCAATGGAATACCAGAACGTGTGTCACCTTTACGTAATGGAAAGTGGAAGCAACACCATTTTAAGTACATTGAATTCAATAAATCTATTATTATTTATTCACTTTCATCATCAAATCAAAAACTATGGAAAAACCGAAGGAGTCTATTTACTTTTGTCAACCTTTTGTATATAACATTCGTTAACGTTGGTTTTGCTTCCATCCGAATTGTTCATTCTGACAAAGGTCAAAGCTTGTCACTACACCACCGAGGCTCATATATATATTTTTATATATATGATATAAAGCATACGAAAACCAGGGTGAAAGTTCCAAGCATTTATTATAGATGTTTCGACCCGTTGCAGGGATCATCATCAGTAAAGAACAGAGATAAAAAAAAAAAAAAAAAAAATAAAGTTAAAGAAAACTAAAAATTAACGAAAAATGGAGTATATAAAAACAATAATTTACAATATTAATTGACAAAGTTAGACTAAATAGAATATTAAAAAAAAAAAATGGAATATAAAAAAAAAATGGAATATTAAAAAAAAAATGGAATATTAAAAAAAATGAATAAAAAAAAAAGGAATAAAAAAATGGAATATTAAAAAAAGGAATATTAAAAATAAAAAAAAATGGAATATTAAAAAAATGGAATATTAAAAAAAAATGGAATATTAAAAAAAAAGGAATAAAAAAGGAATATTAAAAAAAAAGGGAATATTAAAAATAAAAAAAAAAGTATTAAAAAAAAAAGGAATAAAAAAAGGAATATTAAAAAAAAAGGGAATATTAAAAATAAAAAAAATGGAATATTAAAAAAAATGGAATATTAAAAAAAAAGGAATAGAAAAAGGAATATTAAAAAAAAAAGGGAATATTAAAAGGAATATTAAAAAAAAAGGGAATATTAAAAATAAAAAAATATTAAAAAAAAATGGAATATTAAAAAAAAATGGAATATTAAAAAAAAATGGAATATTAAAAAAAAATTGAATACAAAAACCTAAACGTGTATAAAAATCCATAATTTTAAATAATAGAGTATGACAAGAAATATTACCTTAGGCACTCATCGTCTAAGACTGGAAGGAGAAAAGTGATTGGGAGGCGGAACAAGAAAAGAATTATGGTTGGGAATTGGTTGGTTGGTTGGTTGAATTATAATTTTATAAAACAAATAGTTTAACTAATAAATTTTGCATATTTAATGAAGGACTAAGAATTTTAATATATAGCGACTCTATAATCTTCCTATCAAACTCGGAGGACTGAGATGACAATGACAAAATAATTAATGTTTATTAAGTGGTCGGTCTAATTCACTATGATTACGAATGGCAGAGGGTTTAGGGTTAGACAATGGGCGGCCTGTTCGGTGGGAAAGACCCCTGTGCTTGTCTATCCCCTAAGTTAAGTTGAATTGAACTGAATAACCTTTATTGATAAAATACATACAGTAGCTTCACAATTTTTGTTTTAATAGCAATTATTTTGAAGTTGGACTATTTACTTAATTTAATTTGGCCCTTAAGCTTCAGGCTTTACTGGGCTCTTAATTAAAAATAAACCAGTTATTATTAATTATTAATAATATATAAAACATGAATAAGAATTATTACTTAGTGTGTATTAATCTTAAAATTATTATTATTATTTATATTATTATAGATATAAACAAAGTCGTTACAATGAAGGAATTATCAGTATTAGACACGAGATATGAACAATAACAAGTAATGTACATTTAATCCTAGATTATATACGAGAAGTGAATACGTAATAGAGTAATGTACATTTAATCCTAGATTATACACGAGAAGTGAATACGTAATAGAGTAATGTACATTTAATCCTAGATTATACACGAGAAGTGAATACGTAATAGAGTAATGTACATTTAATCCTAGATTTTTATTAGTATTCAATTAATAATCGAGATTTCAACGTGATTTTGAACGAATTTACATTTACAATATTTTTTATCTCAGCATTTAAATCATTCCTAGTTTGAGTCCAATAAAAATGGATAATTTTTGAGATGAAGACAATCTAAATTGAGATATAACATGTTTTGGTCTATTTCTGGTCTGATATAAGTGGATTTTTTTTGGCGAGTTACAAAATATTTATTTACCCATTGTAAGTTAATGATTTTGTTCTTACATTTGTACATAAAAATACAATGTGCATTATAGCAACGCTCCTTAAAATCTTTTTTGAAGTATAATTTACATGATCACTCCATTGCAAATTCTTGTCTAACATTACACCAAGAAGTTTTGTTACAATACACTCCTTTATAGCAATTTCATCAACATTTAGTGTATCAAGATACACATTTCGTTGCAGGCCAGTTTGACCCAACATAACAGGCATTGCAGTCTGCACATGAATAACGATAAACAACAGAACATAACAAAGGCACGGAGACGTCCTGCATGGAGACAAAAATTATAAAGGGGAAAAGAAGAATTAATATTAATGATTTTAAAATTACACTGGGAGAAGAAACATGGGAGCATACTCCCTAATTAATTAATTATATTAATATCTTTATTATATTAATAATTACCACCCCAATTTAAAGTTCTCCCTCGAGATGGAAACTGAAAGGACTATCATTCCTTCAGGTTTCAGTTACTCGTTCTCGTAATCACTTTTTAACCACTGTTTTTCAGAAAAAAGACCACAAACTCCTCTTGGAACTAATTTTTTCAGTTCAATAGTCGTAACTCGTCTCAAGATATAAAGTATTATATTCAAGATCCATAGGACCTACCGAATATGCTCTCCGACTAGAATTTTCATTTAATTTTGAAAATTAATTATTTACAACAGTTTTTCAACTATATTTATATTGGTAAAATTTCTTCGAAATTTGTGTTAATCAAGTCTTACGTGATGTTTTTGAGCCAAAGCACCCAATTCCTCATGTTCCAAAGCTAGATGTTTATATCAAACTTCCTTTGCTCGGCCATGTTACCGCAAATGAATAGACGAGTCAAAGATGCCTCGTACAGTGGTACAGGTCCTCGAGTGTAATTTTAAAATAATATTAATTCTTCTATTTATAAATTTTTGTGCCACAAAGAACGTCTTTGTGGTGTTTTCTGTCGTTTATCGCTATTCATGTGTAGACTGCAATGCTTGCTATGTAGACCAAACGGGCCTGCAACTTACACAGACAAATAGACAAGCAAGCAAGGGTCTTTCCCACCGAACAGGCCGCCCCTTGTCTAACCTTGAACATACTGCCATTCGTAATCATAGTGAATAGACCGATCACTTAATAAACATTAATAAATTCGTCATTGTCATCCCAGTGCTCCGAATTTGATAGAAAGATTATAGAGTCACTATATATTAAAAATATTTGTCCTTTAAAAATGCAAAATTTATTAGTTAAACTAGGTTTCATAAAATTATAATTCAACCAACCAACCAAACAAATAATTCCCAACCATAATTCTTTTCATGTTCCGACTTCCATTCACTTTTCTCCTTCCAGTCTTAGACGATGTGTGCTTCACGTAATATTTCAACCCCACGTTTTTTTTATCATTCTTCTTGTCATACACTTATTTAGTATTATGGATTTTTACACACGTTTAAGGCTTTTGTATTCCTTTTTGTATTCCTTTTAGTTTAACTGTCAATTAATATTGTAAATTATTATTTTCATACATTTCGTTTTTCGTCCATTTTAATTTTTCTAACTTTGTATTATTTTAATTTTAATTTTTTATCTCGATTGTTTACTGATGATGATCCCTGCGACGGGTCGAAATGTCCATAATAAATGTTTGGAACACACTTTCCCTGGTCTTCATATCCCTTATAAGAATCCGATTCCCCAGGAACGACTCTATCTGCCAATATATAAATTAAGTAATATATATATATATATATGGAAGTTAAAACTTTCTCTGTCCTGAAAGTTCCGCAGGAAGTAAATAAGACCTTCGATTCGAGTAGATCAAATAAAAATCTTGCTTTGGGAAAAGACTTGAATTACTTTCTCAGTATTGGAAATTCATTACAGAGGAACAATATTACAGATTCTGGAAGTCGAATCGAAAATGTTTGCAGGAAATGGACAATGTATCACCATAATTGAGGAAATATGGAACCAAGTATTCATTTAAGGCAAATTTTCTTCAATGTATTAATTTATTATAATAGAAAATACACGAATCTTATTCTTAATGCCGACTGTAGTTTAACATAATTCAGTTTAGCGACCACCTTTCAAGTTGACGTGTAATCGGAAGTTATTATGGGTTAATTTTTTTTTTTTGATGGGCTGTTTAACCCCATTTTGTAGAGCGTAAGGTCATATGACAAAGAAGACCTACAGCTTTACGTGGGATCTGAACTACGGGTTGCTACAAATTTTGTCGCAGAGGATGTTCCCCCCCCCATCTAACCAACTCAAACCCAGCGTCGCTTAACTTCGTCAATCGACAGAAGTAATATTACGTCATTGGCCAAGATGTAGCCCAGGGTTCTTAACCTCTGGGTCGCGACCCAAACTTGGGTCATTAAATTGTCACTTATTTATTTATTTCCCTAATCATTTTACCATTATTTACTTGTCTATTACGAGTGAACTGTTTGAAGGGATTGGATCGCCGAGCTACCCCCAAGACCAGAATTTGGATCGTAGTCTAAAAAGGGTAAGAACCCCTGATGTAGCCCGTGGGATACATTCGGTTAGCATAGGTTAGGTTACGCTACATTAGGCTAAGTTACTTTATTAGTGTTGATAGAATGCCCCGTACGCCGAATGTAAATGTGTATAACAAGTGTGGATTATATTTCCAATTAACACCTTTATACAGTGAAATGTTTATAAAAGTACATTTATCAGCAGTTTATGGAACATAAGTAAAACCAGAAGCATCCGTTAACTCGATGACAGGTCACTCGTGAGTTCAAGACGCGGCATATCAACTGTAAGGACAATACATGACAACACTTCGAATCCATTAAACAAAAATAAGTCGCATTTTGGGATCAGCGAAGTAACAACAAATTGCTTTGACATTCTCATCCACTTCGTGTAGCATGTCAGAGTATTGTAACATACTCAATTATTTTTAACACACACACACAACACACACACACACACACACACACAGTGATCTGTATGCAACAAGACTGTCTCCAAAACAGCCATGCAAAGATGTACACTGTCTTCCAACGTGCTTACAGTGATGAGTCACATGCAGTAACATTCTTGTAATCGGTAAGATATATCACGTGTAGCGTTTATTTTTATTCTTTCAATAAAACTAGTATTAAAAACCATGGTATACATAATACATTTCTAAATAAGTAAATCTTTAGTTGAAATTAACACTACATTAGCTTACTTCCAACAAATTAAGTTTTATTTTGGACTGAGATGGTCACGGGGTGGGATGGGGTAACAAAGAGTAAAGATTGTAGGGAATTTATAGCAGAGCACCAGAACGTACCTTTCTAGAAATATATATATATATAACTTCCTAATCAGGTCTAAGAAATTTGGCCATGTGGGTTGAAATGTATAATAAATAGTGTTTTTTTATGGTTTTAACATTTATTAAAATGTTGAGTTAACAAATAACAAAATCTTAAAGTAATTCTCATAATTTTCAACATAAAAGAATATAGCTCCATAAAACTAAATGAGACTAGTCTTGGAACAACTTTAAATATACTTTCAAAATTTTCAGCG
Organism: Bathynomus jamesi; assembly: GCA_023014485.1. Taxonomy (NCBI): domain Eukaryota; kingdom Metazoa; phylum Arthropoda; class Malacostraca; order Isopoda; family Cirolanidae; genus Bathynomus; species Bathynomus jamesi. Next base: position 676,228 of record JAJOZX010001987.1, on the reverse strand, counting down.
ATTTTTTTTTTTTTTTTTTTTTTTTTTTTAACCTACTCAATTTCACCCTTTTGTTTAACTATTCGAGAATTTTCCAACTGTTCGAGCAAGCGTTTTCAACCCCCCTTTCCAACTGTTCGAGCAAGCGTTTTCAACCCCCCTTTCCAACTGTTCGAGCAAGCGTTTTCAACCCCCCCTTCCAACTGTTCGAGCAAGCGTTTTCAACCCCCCCTTTCCAACTGTTCGAGCAAGCGTTTTCAACCCCCCCCCCTTTCCAACTGTTCGAGCAAGCGTTTTCAACCCCCTTTCCAACTGTTCAAGCTTATGCTTTCAAAATATTATTTTCTCTCCAAATAGATTAAAAATAAATACTGGATATAAAAGTTCTATCATTGTAATCACTAACATCTCTGCATTTATTAATATTTATTTGTACAGTATTAACCAACCAAGTAAATAAATAATATTAATGCCAAGAGAATTTTAAAATTGATCAAATAGCTCAGTTGCATAAGGTGTTCAGAAAATAATATCGAAGTTTTAGTCGATATAATCTTAAAAACTACGACATTATATTCTGAACACCCTGTGTGTGTGTGTGTGTGTGTGTGTGTGTGTGTATTATTGATAGTTATTTATCCAGATGAAATTGAGGAGTGTTTTGTCGTAATTCACTTGAATCATGGATTCTTATTAAATATTTTACGATATTCTTTCATGAATTTTAATTTCATTTTTAGTTAAATTATTTAAATTAATGTAAAACTTTTTTCAATTAAAAAACAAGCTATGTATAGTCCTTTGTAATGTATACTGTATATTGTAGATCACATTCAGGATTAAATCTCTTGCGTTTGAAGTTATTCAGTAATTTATTTAGATCATATATTAATTATATATATATATATATATATATATATATATATATATATATATATATATAATATATATATACCAACGCACGGAACTGCTACGAGGTTACGAAGTATATAAAAGAAAATCGCAACAAACACGGTGGGCTTAGATATTGCATAGAAACCGTGCAGGCAACCACAGTCCAACAGCGTTCTCCACTGGTACGCGAGAAAAGAAAACCGCCTTTGTCCTCACCTCTCTGCGAGAGGGATACTCGCTTTAGCAGAAGTCGCTGCTGACGAAGAAGCAGTCTTGGACAGCATCACGCATTAAAGTACTTTGTAAACCCCCCTTTTGGAAATTGATAAAGCGTTACATCGGTACATTCCAAAAATAAAGCGGTCTCTCTCTCTCTCTCTCTCTCTCTCTCTCTCTCTTGGGCTACGTCATAGCCAATGTCGTAACACCGCTTCCCGTTGATCAGCGAAGTTAAGCGACAGTGGGTCGAATAGCAGTTGGATGGGAGACCGTCCGCTGCGTCCAGACTATGTATCGACCCCTGGTTCGGAGGATTCCACTTAAAGCTGTAGGTCCCCTCCGTCATATGACCTTAGATGTTGCGAAGGAGGTTAAACAAAACCAATAATTCTCTCTCTTGTTTCAAATAAATATAGTTTACAATTTTCTAACTAACTTGCTAAAATAATGTTTTCGAGTTGTTTAGCCGCCTTCAGGTTACAGCTTCACTTGGGTCCCTCTACGGGACGCTGCATCATCCGGCCGTAGAGGACAGTCCCCTATTCATTTATCATTCAGACCCATGTCGCTTAACTCTGCTGATCGACGGAAAGCGGCGTTACAACGTGGTTACACGACGTAGCTCTGATAATGCTAAATATCCTAAATCAGTCTATGACATTGTAATATTTCGGTCCAAATCTGTAAAAAGGAATTAGCAATTTAATGAATTCTTCAATATTTAAAAGCCAAAAAGGATTCGAACTTAGTTATAGAGAATAAACCACAGAATCAACCTAAAAGTATATATACAAGGTCTTGTGATGAGCACAGCCTGCCAGGGTAGCTCAGTGGTAAACCGCAGAGCTGTCTATCTGAAGGTCTTCAATTAGAGTCTCGGCTCGGACTACAGATTTCATGGAGATTAAGATTCTTCGTTTGGTCTCCCTTGGTAGGGTAGTGGCTCATATCCAACGTAAAGTGGCATGTCTCCTCCATCATATGTTACGAAGGAGGTTAAAACCCCCAAAAACTTTGTGATGAGGATAAAGAAATAACGTTAAGTTACAAAACAAAAGAAAAACCATAAATCGGTACAGAGGAAATCAAACTAACTCAAGAGTGCCTCGCTCTTGTTTGGACTTTCAATAATCCTACAAGTCATGAGAGAGCAAATGTAACACATCAAATTGAAAAAAAAAAATGGCGAAAAATCAAGTTAAATTCGCTAAATATTTGTGTACTATACCAAATAGTTACCCAATTAGGCTATTTAGTTAATCCAACCGTACTGTTATTATAAAACACTTAAAACTTTAAATAGTTACTGCAGCCAGCCACAAAAAAGATTGATTAACCGAAATTCAGTCGAATTATAACTACTAAGTAGAATATGTAAATACTAACTGTAGATAGTGTACCTTTTTTAACCAACGATTCATCTACATAAAATAAAATTGGTAAAAATTTGAACTTGTACAATACTCGAGCTGTTATCCGTGATTAACTCAATCGTGTAACGAGTTAATCGTGATTTACTAAGTGTGATCATTGTGCATTTATTTGTGATCATGACTGCGTTGACCGTGATTTGGTGTGATGTTAGGATACGATAAGTTAGGTTCCGATTGGGTAGGCTAATGTTAGGTTAGGTTCTGATTGGGTCGCCGTTTCAGCGATGAAATCATTGTTTCCCAAATCAAGACTCAAATGTGGATTTTTTTTCACTTTTGTACATTCTCACTTATGGACCACGAATGGGAATACCATTGAGTGGGTAATAATCGTATCAACTTTTATTACAAATATCGACAGAAACCTCCACATATATTGGTAACAGTTGTGGTATTACAGGAAATTTAAATATTGATCTCACAAAAAAACATTCAAATAATGATGCAAACTTCCTTCACAACATCATGACTAAAAGTGGTTTTAAATTAGCTATTACAATTTCACAATGACATTAGAAATTTGACTCTGCTAGATCAGATCTGAGTGCGGTCCCCGTTTGACTGCATCTCGGATATAATTAAATTAAATATTACAGATCACTCGCCTACATACACCATGCTAATCACCCATTTCTCAGCAAAGGAAACTATAAAAGTTGACTAAAGATCTTAGTTATAAGAACAGATTAAAGCTCCTAAGAGAAATAACAGCTTTTGACTGGACAAGAATAACTGAAGGTAACCATGACATTGGAACAAAATTTCAAGCATTCTCAAGCAAATTAATGGATATATTGAACATAAACTTTCCTCTTAAATCAAAAGTAATATCTAAAACTAAATAAACCACCCAATGGATCACCCCAGCGTTCATCGCGAGTATCAAACGCAAGTATACTCTCTTTAATTTATGGAAAACTGATATTATTACCGAAGACACATACAAAAGTTACTGTAACAGACTTAATGCAGTCATTAAAAAAGCAAAACCAGATCATTGTTCAAAAATTGATGAACAAAAATCCAGTCAAGAAAGGCTATGAAACACACAGAGTTAATTAACACAAAGGTTAAAACAAATCGGGAGCCGGAAATTCTTAGTGACCCCAAAGACAGCCAATTTATTAAACAACTCCTTCGCAAATATCGGCTCCAATACTACAGCTTCGATCCCAATTACAGACACTCGCTACCGACAATACATGCCACAACCAAATTCAAACTCATTTTTCTTTGATCCAATCCCATCATACGATATCTCTCCAGCAATAAAAAAAAAGAAAGATTCTGACATCAATACGATCGCAGTAAAAATATACAAATTAGTATCCGATGAAATTGCCATACCACTCAGTAAGCTAATGAATGAATCAGCAACAGTAGGTATATTCCCCGACAGTCTAAAGGAAGCCAGAGTATGCCCCGTATTTAAGTCGGGAAACCCAAGCACTACATCCAATTATCGCCCCATTTCCGTATTGCCAACTTATACAAAGGAATACAAAGGGCACCAAACAGCAACAGACCGGCTGGTCCCTACGAGGCTGTCTGTTTAAGAAGAAAGGTGAAAAGATGCAAGAAAATCTAAAGACAAGTGAAAGTTTTAAAGCACGGCAAAGAAGAGAGGTAAAGGAAAAGAAAGAAATTGAAAGATAAATTGAACATTTTATTAAAGTACGGAGGAGAGAATTGAAGTGAAAATTCTACAATACTTTTATGAGCTGACAAATGTTTCTAACTCGGGTTTAGAGCAAGATAAGCATCTAGTCTATTTTTAAAGGACTCAACCGAATTACTTTGAACTACGCTGACTGGCAATCCATTCCACAAATTGACTATACGATTGAAGAAAAAAAAATGTTTAGCTTCATTAGGATTTAAATGTTTACCCACTAATTGGAGACCATTATGCGAGTCCTCTCTCTCCATTTCTGAAGGTGAAATATTTTTCGGTGTTGACATTATCAAAATCTTTAATCATTTTAAATAGCTGGATTAAATCTCCTCGAATTAGCCTTTTCACGAGTTAAAATAAATGTAGCGTTTCGAAACGGGCAGCGTATGATTTGTTTCCAAGATTAAGAATCATCTTGGTAACCCGTCGCTGCACACTCTCCATTCTGTCTATGTCCTGTGGTAAATATGGGGACCAGAACTGAACGCAGTATTCCAGGAGGGGGTACTAGGGAATTGTATAATGTTAGCATCGTTTTCTCCGACAAGCTCAAATGATCTACCAATAAATCCTAAGATTCTCTTTGTTTTTCTAACCTCTGAGATACATTGCTTACACGTTTAAGAGTGTCGGCAACAATAATGTCTAAATCTTACTCATACGTAACACTCGTTAATGTCTTGTCGCGCGAAGAATACTCTTCTTTAACATTGTTTCTGTCGATATGCAACGTTTCGTATTTATCTATATTAAAGTTCATTTGCTAAATTTCTGTCCACTCAATTTATTAATATCTTCTTGAATTTGCAAACGTTCTGCCGCTAATTTTGTTCTTCCCCCTAGTTTGGTATCACCCGCAAATTTTGAAGTTATACTGTTAATTCTTATGTCAATGTCATTGATATAAAAAGAACTGGTCCCAGAAATGATCCCTAAGGCACGCCGGTAGTTATACTTTTCCAGTTAGACGCTTTGCCATTAATGACCACTCTTTGTTTATGTCTACTAAGCCAATTTTTAATACTTTTGAGAACATTACCATCAATTTCGTGAGAATCAAGTTTAGCTAATAATCTCCTCTGGAGTACTTTATCAAACACCTTTTTGAAAATCGAAATATATAACATCTATTGTTTTACTCTCCTCGTATATATTTACAATATCATTATTAAAGAAATCAAGCACATTATTAAGACAAGAACTATTGAGAATCTTTGATTAATTTATTAATTTCTAAATGATTAACTATTTTGTCCCGAACGATCGTCTCCACATAAGTTTACCAACTACTGAAGTCAAACTAATGGAACAATAATTTCCCGGAAACGATTTGTCCCCTTTTTTTAAATATTGGCGTAATGTTTGTTAGTTTCTAGTCGAACGGAATTTCTCCAGACTGTAACGATTTATTAAATGTGTGTGTGTGTGTGTGTGTGTGTGTAGAGACTATTGCGCAGTTCACTTCTTTAAGTACCCTAAGATAGAGGTTATCTGGACTTGGAGTTTTATTGGGATTAATTTTACCTATGGCCGAGAGTATTCCACTTTCACTAATGGTAAAATCGTGAAGCTTTAAATGATCATCTGACCATGATTACGGGAACGGGAATGTTGTTCATCTCTTCGTTAGTGAAGATGGAAGAGAAGAATTTATTTAAAACTTCCATCATTTGTAAGTCATCGTAAATTTGTTCGTTGTTTTCGCCTACGAGTGGACCAATAGTCTGCGAAGCTACTTTTTTATTCCTAATCTAATTATAGAATTCCTTCGGATTCGATTTGGTTCACTATACGTAGTTGAGCTTACTTTTGTTAATAAGTTTTTGGCTTCGCTTTCTCAATAAATTGTAAGCAAGCATTCTCGTCGGACAAATTATTTTATTTGTTTCTTTAAATTTAAAATACGCGTTCTTTTTAACGTTAAGCTACTTTTAATTTCAGCATTTCACCATTTAGGTTTAAGACTTCGCCAGTCTCCTTTTATGTAATGGGATATTATTGATTCTAAACGTTTAAAATAATTAAAGAAAGAAATCCATGCGCCATTAATATCATCGCACGATAGAGGTTCATCCAAATTATGGGTCGAAAGGTTGCAGTTTCATGTCACGAAATTTAAGCTCTTAAAATCCAGAACGTATTCCAGGCTCTCCAAATTATGAACATCAATTTTAATTTAAAGTGTTATTTGTCTGTGATCACTGGTGGAGAAGTAGTCTCCTACAGAGATATTACCAATTAAGTTTAGGTCTTTACTTAAAACTAAACCTTGAATATTGCGTTCTCCTGTGGGTTCCTTGACCATTTGGAAAAGTGAACTTTCGAGCAAACCCCTCGAGTAAAATATATGAAAACTAAATTCTCACACAAATACGATACTTGAACTAAAACACAATTTGGGTTCAGAAGTGGACATACAACGGAAGATGCCATAAACACGTTATTAGAAACTGTGTATCAGAACTTAAACAGCAAAAGACACCGTTTCGATCTTCCTCGACTTCTCAAAAGCATTTGATTGACTTTCACACGAAATCTTATTGAATAAACTTCACATATACGGTACAAGAGGAAATATCATTGATTGGTTTAAATTATATCTGTCAAATCGTCATCAGTACGTCGGACAAAGATAATTTATCTAACAACGGGATGCTAACTAGTAGAGTCCCACAAGGATCTATTCTTGGCTTAATACTATTTCTCATTCACGTCAACGATTTTAATCCTTCAACCACATTAAATTGCGTACAATACGCAGATGATACCACACTTACTTCTTCCCATCATAACGCAGACTTTCTGATTAATGAAACGAACAGGCAATTACAAAATGTGTATAAATGAATGTGTGCTAATAAACTTTTATTGAACCTGACAAAGTCATCTTATATAATTATTACCACAAAACATATTAATACAAAATGTCAAATAAAAAATGGGAATGCTACTCTTCCAAGGGTGAATGAAGTTAAAGTACTCGACATTAATGTAGACAACGAAAACCTGAATTTCAAAAGTCATGTACAACGTATCGAATCCAAAATATAAAGATTTCTCTTCATATTATTTAAACTAAAAAGGACCCTTCTTCAAAACGTACTCCTTACCCTATATTATTCCTTCATTCATCCACATTTATTATATTGTATTATAACATGGGGTAGCTCAAAGAAATATATAAAACATCCTTTGTGAATAATTCATAAAAAATGTCTGCTAATTCTGTCAAATAATGACAACAAACAAAGTCACATTTCCCAAATGTTTAAAGATCTAAATATTTTAAAACTAAGTGACTTATACAAATTCAATGTTGCTGTCAATATGTTCAAAGTTATCAATAATAATAAACATACATTACCCCTTCGAAGAGCAATCCCCCCCCCCCCCCATCCCCATCAAATACACCATTGTTATAACACCAGACTACCCACTGATTTTGTACACAAACCTAACTATACAATAGAAACTGTAGGAAATGCACTCTTTCAAAGGAGCAGATGTATGAAATGCGATTCCCATGCATATCACAGGCAGGCTTCATCACTAAATGTATTTCGCAAATCACTAAAAAAGCACTTCATTAGCTCCAACTGATGTATAATAAGTTCACTACTAACATTTTTACCATAGTAATGAAGTCCCCATTTTATGATCAACTATTTAAAATATGCTAATTTCATTAAACACTTTTAATTTTGTAATTATTTTTTTTTGTATTTTTGGTAAATATTTACTATTACACCGGTCTCCGGTAAAAAGTTTTAAAAGCTGTTTTTCAATGTGCTGAATTAAAAAATGATACTCATTTCCGTCGCAAATGACTTGTTAAAGAGTTATTGAAGCTTAAAGCTTTTAAAATTTTCTACCCTTTTTAACCTAACCTAACCTTAAACAACCTAACCTATTTTTATACCCATATTTAAGTCATGTCTAACATTGAAAACCAGCTTTTAAAACTTTCTACCGGAGACCGGTGTAATAGTAAAAAAATACATATTTTTTATTAATCATCATTTATTTTCTACTAAATATACAAAAAATTATTTAATTTAAAATTATGTAACTTTAACTTTATATTGTATTTTTTATTAATTATTATTTATAATCACTATTACTACTTTAGCATCTTTATGTAATAAATAAAGTAAATGCCATTAATTTTGCCTAAAACGCCTCCATGCTTCCAACGACATATTCAGATAAGAGTACCGTGAATATATTACCGTCATATCAAATATATAAAAAAATTAAAAAAACTAAAATCTGTCACTTCTTTCTGTCTTCCTTTCGGAATAAAGATTTTTGAATTTTGAATTTAAATTTTTGAAGACCCTCACCCCCTTCTTTCCCCACATCATGGGAAGGCCAGCGTGCATGCATGATCAAATCGAATAAATTATGAACGGTGAGACAGACAGTTTCCACTCCCCATTTCAAGTTTTTAAATTTTTACAAAGCATTTTCGCGTTTGACATTTCGAATACGCGAATTATAATTTTTTACCTTTTCTGCGACTAAATTTACGCTTAAAATTAACATTTAACATAAATTTGGGCCCTTTAATATTAACATAATAAATGAATTATGATTACAATATTTAAAATTAGTTATCAAGTTGTAATTAAAATAATTATTAACGCTAACTGTAATTATCCAATATCATACACACACACACACACACACATATATATATATATATATATATACACATATATATATATATATACACATATATATACACATATATATATATACACACACACATATATATATATACACACACACATATATATATATACACACACACATATATATATATACACACACATATATATATATATATATATATATATATATATATATATATATTATATATATATAGTCTTCTTATAAATGTATAAAAAAAGGTAAAAAATGTGATTGAGAAATTTTCAATTTTCTTAACTTTTTTTTTTTACATTTGCATTACATCTCATTTTAACATTCCATATTTCAGGCAAAGTAAACCCGTCATAACTGTAGGATTTGGGTATGAACACAACCCACATGAAATCTATGAAAACTAGAGGGATTCCCCTAAAGTAAATGTCTGGTGTGTTTTGTCACGTTCTCGCATCTACGGACCTCATTTTTTTGACGAACGAACTGTAGGTTCTTACCTAAAGATGTTTTTTTATTCTACAGTTGCGAGGAACTCCCTACTTGTTACAAAGAACAACCTTCCAACAAGATGGACCACCACCACATTTTGCTCGAAACGTTCGAACATTTTTAAACGAAATATTTCCAGGGTGTTGGACTGGTTGGGGAGGACCAACAAAATAGCCCGCTCGCTCCCCCGATTTATCCCCTTTGGACTTCTATCTTTGGGGCGTTTTGAAAACAAAAGTCTACCTACCATCACAATCCAAAGGATCTTTAGAAACTAAAAATATCGTATCAGTGATGCTGTCATGTCCATCCCTGAAGCTGTGATGGAAAATATGTTTTCAGAATTTGAACGCAGAATAACATTAATTATAACTAATGATGGAAGACGTGTGGAAGTTCATTAAATTAATTAAAATTTATAAACCTTCAGAACAATGTCATTTCGATTTGGCTGCTATTTGAACTAATAAGTATCTAAATAAGATTTGTTTACGGTATATTCATTTTGGGATACCCTGTGTGTGTGTGGGTGTGTGTGTGTGTGTGTGTGTGTATTGTAGGTTGCAGTCAATCTGTGAAATCAGTCATTTCACGTAATGCCTGAAAATTTGAAGCATTTCGCGTAATTCGATTAAGCCATTTATGACTTCGTGAAGGTTAGGTTAAGTTAGGGTGGTTAGGTTAGGTTAGTAATGCGTATTACCTATGTTTAAGGGTTACAGGTATTACTACTAAATGCCTGAAATTTTAGGCATTACATGAAATGACTGGTTTCACAGATTGACTAACATATACACATACATACATATTGCGGTGATTCAGAACTTTTTAAAATTAATAAAGTGCTCTCACTCAGTCATGATGAAATTATGTGCATCATGGTGAGCCACGTCGAAAAGTTGATTCAGGTCCTATACTTTAAACCTTTTTTTTAGCTTTCTGCCCCTCACCTGGATAGTTTTTTTTTTTTTTTGCAGATTTTCATACCGCTTGAGCAGTGCCTCGAATCTCCTGATGACGATGATGCCCTCGGTAATCGTTGGGATTCGAGCTTCCCCCTTCATTGCCTCAGCACCTCTCTCTCCAGTTTCCTCGCACTTTCTTGAAAAATTTTCTTGTCAGATAACAGAAGTTAGCAAAGTCCTTGCAAGTAGTTAGCAGTTTGCTGCCCTGCCTTCAGTTGTTTCTAATGCGTGACCAACTAGCCACACCAGCCACTACTTAGAAACCTTAAGTCTGTACTTAATAAATTTGGGGAAACCCTCGAATATTTTTCATAGTATATAACCTTTGGTTAGCTTCCGCCCGAATTGTTCATTCTGACGAAGGTCAAGCTTTTCACTCCACCTTAGACGTACAGTTTAACATGGAATCCGAATAAATAAATTAGTAGTAGTCCAGAGGAATTTTACAGCCAACATTAATGGCTGCAAAGAACTCAACTACTGGGAAAAACTACATAAATCTGTATTCGCTGGAAAGAAGAGAAATACGCCATAATTTACATATGGAAAATGATCGAAAAACTGGTACCTAACTTCAACCAAAACCCAATTAACATCCAAACACGAGAAAATAGAAAAGATACAATGTGTAATATTCCCAAACTAAAGGCCTGACAAGGGACATTATTTAGGGACACCCTCAACACTGAAGGAAAATAGCTTGGTTGTCAGGGGTACAAGACGTTTTAACCAACTTCCAAAGGAGCTCAGGAACTTCACAACGGTTAAAGTTGAAATTAGGATGGTACCAGATGAACCGGGTATGCCTGGCTATGTGCGATGGAGATCCCAAGAAAACAATTTGCTCCTCCATCAGGCACCAGCTTGGCCTCCGTGTGAAGAGAGACTGATGCACGGAACTTTCACCAGGTTTACAGCTGGTATATAATATATATATGATACACACAGACCGTGCATGGAACAAGGAACTCCTCTGGAAAAATTAAACCCCATCCTGTCCCAAAGTTGTATCCTAGGCGTTCGATACAGTTCCGCATAGGAGACTAATTGCGAAGGTTAAAGCGCACGGTATACGCGGTCAGGTAGCTAACTGGTTAGAAGAATGGCTTCGTGCTAGGAGGCAGAAGGTCGTAGTTAATGGTAGTGAATCGGGGTGGTTAGATGTAGGTAGCGGTGTCCCACAGGGTTCAGTGTTAGGCCCATTGCTATTCGTAATTTACATTAACGACATAGATGTAGGATTGACTAGTAACGTGTCAAAATTCGCGGACGATACTAAAATAGGCGGTAAGGTTGTTAACGAGGACGATAGAAATAGGATCCAAGACGATGTAGATAGGATTATGGAGTGGACAAATAAGTGGCAGATGCAATTTAACGTAGATAAATGTAAAGTTTTGCATATAGGTTCTCGCAAACAATAATTACGCGTACACGATGGATGATAGGGAGTAGCGAGCGTTGACGAGGAAGTAGATTTAGGCGTACGCGTAACTAAGATTTAAAGGTTAGGAACCAGTGCCTGGAGTCTGCGCACAAAGCGAATAGGATGTTAGGTTCATAGCGCGTAATTTCGAATTTAAATCGAAGGATATTATATTGCCCCTTTACAAGTCCCTAGTCAGGCCTCATTTAGAATATGCCGTTCAGTTTGGTGCCCGTACTTGCGTGAGGATATTGATAGGTTAGAAAGGGTTCAGCGTCGTGCCACGAAACTTATTCCGTCATTGCGCAATAAGCCTTATGAAGATAGGATTAAAGAGTTAGACCTGTATTCACTCGAAACTAGAGAGATTAAGGGGGAGCTTATTGAAGTTTTTCAAAATCGTTAATAACATCGATAACGTAAATTTTGACAAATTGTTCACTTTCGATAATAGTAATACTCGCAATAACGGATTTAATTGTGTGGCAGACGTTTCATTACTAATATCGCTAAAAACTTCTTTACGTTTAAAGTAATTGATAAATGGAATAATCTTCCCGCGTCAGTCGTTCATTCTACAGCGTTAATGTGTTTAAGAACCGTCTTGACAGACATTTTAAAAATATTAACGTTGTTTAAAATTAAAAAAGAAAGTTAACAACAGGAGCTCTGGTGGTGGTGCTCGAGGATGAGTCTGTTGACGATGATGCCAGCTTGTGACATGCCAGCGTGATGCCAGCAATAAAATTATTAAAAAAAATCTATAAAAAAAAAATACATAAATTTAGACTAACATGAACGTAGATGTAGCTCGTAGCGTAAACTACCCACTTTTTGTTTAACTGTACCTACTCTTTTTTTTTTTTTTTTTTTTTTCCCCTTACTTTGCATGTCTGTAACTCTCTCTACTGCATGTTTTTGTAGTTTGCATGGTATGGCAGTGAGTTAAGACTGTGTTGCATGGTTTGTAACGTTCTATTTTACTTCTTTTCATCTTTCCCCCCTCCTATTCTCTCCGACTATTTTCTGACTTGTCGGCAGTGGCCGGCGGATGATGATGGTGAATCTTTTTTCTCTTTTTCTGAATGAATGTTAACCCACGAGTGATAGGTGTTGCTTCTTACTTAACCCCTTATTCTCTTCTCTTAAACCCTACTCTTTCCTTTCTCTCGGGCTAACCTTAGAGTGGATCTTAGGGTCTTTGTTAGCCTTAGCTTCTGTAGATCTGTAGATCTATCTGCTTTGCAGATAGCTGTGAGGGAAGCTATATTTTGGGGCCTCTTTGGGAGTGACCCGTTGCCCACGTCGGGCTAACATTATGAAAAAGAAAAAACTATAGTGTTTGTCATTTACATTACTTATTCGGACTATAGAGAATTTAATTTTACCAGAAGAGTTTTCTTGTTCCATGCACTGTCTGTGTGTATCATGAAAAAAACCTCAGGGGACCATTCTGAGTTCTATCTATCTATCTATCTATCTATCTATCTATCTATCTATCTATCTATCTATCTATCTATCTATCTATCTATCTATCTATCTATCTATCTATATATATATATATATATATATATATATATATATACATACAGGGTGTCTATAAAGTCACGCATCATAGGGAAATACATTAATTTTGTTTATTTTGTTTTATTTATTTTTCGAAATGATTCACACCAATCTCAAAACATGTTTGTAAACGAAAAAGCAGGTTTCTTTGAATGTTCCTCAACATATTTGACCTGATGGAGACAAATAAATAGACATTGCTTATGTTTCTATGATGCGTGACATTATATATATATAGGGTGACCATATATATATATATATATATATATATATATATATATATATATATATATATATATATATATATATATATATATATATATATATATATATATATATATATATATATACAGGGCGTCCCAAAAAAATGTATACACACTTTAAATACTTATAAAGGCAGTGTTTATTAAAATACATTTCATTTTCAAAATGTAATAGAATCTACAGACATTATTTAATTGTTTTGTCAACGCCTGTTTTCAAACTGACGTCCGTTCTGGTCCAGGCACTGCTGATAACGCGAAGCATTGGAATCGCAAACATCACGAAACATTTCGTTTGGTATTTGTGTGCATTCTCGTTCAATGGCTGCTCTCAATTCAGCGACTGTTGCAGGTTTTATAGCGTAGACTTTGTCTTTTAAGTATCCCCATAAAAAAAAGTCTAGTGGTGTGAGGTCTGGTGAACGCGGAGGGTATTCTACGAAACCCCTTCGTCCAATCCACATCCACATCGTGCCAAGTACCACTCGCAATACTCCACTCTTCGGTCCGGATCATCATCTTCATTAATAGCATGGACTAATCTTGGAATGTACTTTTCCATTGACAGCGATTCAAAATGCGTTGGACAGACGATTCTGAAATTCCTACCTCACGACTCGCTTGCCGCACAGATTTTCTTGGACTTTGGTGATACGTTTCCAGTACTCTTTCTTGCTTTGTGGGCTTGTCGATGTCCGTGGTCTTCCGGAACGCTTCTTGTGGACATTCTGAACAGTTCCATCGGCTTCAAACTTATCTCTAATTCGAGTGATGGTAAGTCGCGTTGGTGGATCTGTTTGAAACTCCCTCCTAAACTGTCTTTGCACTTCAACTGCGTTTTCACACTTCCATAGCATTTTAGAATGAATTTCCTTTGTTCAAAGCTTATCTGACTGCCATTATTAATTCTAATGGGTTTAACTTGGAAAGAAAGAAACATCAATTGAGCTATCAGCTGTTAAAGTGTGTATACATTTTTTTGGGACGCCCTGTATATACACACAGTTTTGCTACGCTTGTTAATGCATTTTATGAAATTTGATATAGTTAATCTTTTAAAAATAAAAGCTAAATATTTTCTGTATAGTATAATTAGCATATATATTATATATATTATATATATATTATATATATATATATATATATATATATATATATATATATATACACACACACATGTGTATATAGTGTGTGTGTGTGTGTGTTTCGTAAAATAACTTGTTCCTTGGAAACTATCTTCAGGATAAGAAGAGTTAAGTATCAAGACTGTGGAACAAAATTTTATTTCCTTAACGTTTCGGAAGATGAGTTTCCGAAACGTTAGGAAATTGAATTATGTGCCCTCCGGTCATGGTACATCTTTTCTTCATTCATATACTGTGTGTCTGTGTGTGTGTGTGCGTACACAATATTTAGTGTTACATTCTACAATACGGATGATAGATTCACGTGGCACTAGTTCCCCATCTTTCCTGGCTCGAGGTACCCAGGCACCCCACTATCATCTGTTTCTACTTCCACTTCGCCCTAGAGGCTTTTAGTCTCTCACTATTTAATGTCCACTCCCCACCCCAGCCCTTAACACCAAGTAACTTCAAATTGACCTACACACTTTCGGTATGGACGTAATAAATCGCAAATTCTTTGTTTCATTTGAAATTTACACATCTTCAAAAAATTTGGAATTACTTATTTTCGTCTTTTTCAGGAAATTTCAAGGCACCCTTGTAGGAAACACCTTCGGGTAATCTGGTTGGGAAACACTGTCGTATAGGAAATAACTCGCCATTTCGAATAGACGATACATTAGAGCTAACCTCTTAACTTTAGTTCCGAGGCTTTTCTTTTTTTTCTTTTAGCAATTTCTACAAATGTTCAGCAGTGTTCAGATCAGGTTTTTTGGTAGAGACTTCACCACTTGGAGTTCCCCAACCTGTTCGTGCCTCTCCAAGTTTTGTCGAGTATACTCCAGTTGATGGAAGATAATGTCCTTCGCAGTAAAACAAACTCCACTCGGCACTGTGTGATCAGCCAGAATTCTTGTTCATATTCTCATCGATTTGTACGAGACCACTCACTCCTATGAACTGAAACATCCCGCGTCAAATAACCATTTCACCATTTTCCAAATGTTTTAACAGTTAAATTCAAACTTTTCACAAGCCTACGTCTTTCATTTCCAAATAAATTAATTTTGGTCTCATTACTCCACAAAATATTCTTACATTCATTACGACAGTGTTGGTATTCCTTTGCAAACTGAAATTAGCATCACAAATTTATACACCGCTTTCTGACAGCAGTGTTTTCCTTGCAAACCACGTTCTTAAACCTTTTTACAGTGGACACACAGCAATTCCATGGTCCTCCTGAATGGCAGTACATATTTAATCGATTTGTTTAAGAGAGTCTTTGAATAATGTGATCTGGTCTCGCAGTAATTATTCTAGGCTGATCTTGTTTGGCTAATCAAATGTCATTTTCATGTACTGTCGAATTCTTTGTACTCCTTTGTATATCTTGAGCTCCACCGCAATTTTCTTTGGTTGTTGCCCTGTTAAGCCTGCAGTGGTTCCCAACCTAGGGGTAAATTACCCCACTGGGGTAATGACAACTATTTTGTGGGGGTAATGACACGCGATCCCAGAAGTTATAAAAGATAATATCTAATGATTGGGTTAATGGAGCTGGATTAGAATTGGGTTTTGGGTAACCATACAAGAAATGGTGGGAATCACCGTGTTAAGGAGAGTGAGTATTTGGTCTATTAATTTTCACTTTGTTATGCAGAAGATTCTCAGACATTTTCCTAAAATATCTGTAACAGATAAGAAATATAAATCACTTTTCGCGTTGTCATGTCTCACCACGTCTGACCTTGTACAAGTATTAAAAAAGAAAGGAGTACCAACTTCTATGAAGAGAAAGTGTAATGATCTTACCAACTTTCATAATTGCTGAAACTATAAGCGGCACGAAGGACACGCGACCAGTCAGTGAGCTCGTTACTGCACCCCTACCCATTTCTCAGACTGGCTTGGGACTGACCTTGGCAAGCTATGTTAATATTAATGCAGATATAACTCGTTCTGTGGGCCCGAAGGTTTCCCTTCAAAAAGGTCAGTAAACAGATGAGTCGGTGGTACCTAGCTTTGTCAGATTGAGAACTCAATACAACAGCTATCTCCTCCACCAAGACAATTCTAGAGGTAGAGCATCGAGCCTGGGCCTCCATATGATGAGGGATCGACGGCGTATATAAACTCTTATATTCGGTTGGTTTATACAAGTTTCTATGCATGAATGAGAGAGACTGGACTCAGACTCGTGATTCATACTAAATCTATAATACACGATTCGAAAACCATTAGGTAATTTACTCTTGCTCCTGATGCATCATGCATAAGAACCATTCATCCCTAGCGGGTGTTTGTAACACAAACAAATGAAATAGGGAATACGAAGAACGAATCCTTGAAAAACGACCGAAGTCACGTGATAAACACTGATCTCTAACTTCGTTTATATCCTTGACAATGCTGCTTCGGGCTGTCAATACCATGAAAAGGCACATACATACATAGTTTCAAACTTGGTCTGCTTTTTTCACCACCGTTTAGCTTATATTAACCTAAAAAGCACCACTATTGTAATCTCTATATTTATCGATATATATTATATACAGAGGGTTGACAAAAGTAAATAGACACCACGATGATTGTCCTCAAGAACAAAATTGCGAACTCATCAATGCGTGTGTCACTCATTGATGAGCGACACGTTTACATAAAACAAAGGGGAAACCAACACCATTTTAATTTCTAAATATATTCATTCAATAAATACTATCATTTATTAACGTATTATCAAACCAAAAACAATAGGAAAAAAACAACAAAAGTGTGTCTCTACTTTTGTCAGTCCTCTGTATACCTATCTATCGATCTACAGACAGATCAAATCGATAGACAGATACAAATAATTGTGATATATCTAATAATAATATTAGTAATAATAATAAATTAAAATTTTGTTTCACATCTGAATTTATTTATTGCAAATTTTGTTTATTAATTTAAATGAACAAAGAAATGGCCAATTAATGGAAATAAAAGTAAATGGAATTTCTGTGAGCAAAACTTTAATGTTATTATCAGAATAATGGAAATGGAAAGGGGAAGAAGATAAAAAGGAAGTAAAGAACGGAAGATGAAAAGGGAGATAGAAGGGAAGTAATTCCAGAGAGAGAGAGAGAGAGAGAGAGAGAGAGAGAGAGATTTATATAATTTTGGAAAATGACTTGTTTTTAATTACTGTACGAGAGTAATTTTTTTTCACTTTTGCGACAGAGGGAGCTTTCATTGAAAACGTACCAAGAAGAAATATTTTAATAATTTGAATTAGTGCCTCGTACCCTTTACATTGCAATTTCCATCGAGAATCAATGGCGATATCTTGTTTAAAAACTAGAATGAAATTGAACAATTAAGAGATATATCTGCTGACAAGTTGCAACAAGTTTGAACACGTGATCCTGGAGACAGGACTTTTCGCTTTTACTGTATACATTAATGAACTGTCAGAACCTCCGCATATTGATTTTGCTTTCAGTTTATAGGATTCAAAATAATCCTTCTAAGATTAAATCTTGAACCAAAACCCCCTAACCATCCGTACTTGACAGGTTACGAGGTTATCCCTCTTCAAATCCCCAAAAGAAGAACAGGAATAAAGTTACTTGAAGAGTCGGGCCTATCTCAGGCTGATGGGTTTTCAAAATGAAATCCAATACCCTACGGCTGAATAATTCTCGCGCGCATGCGCGACAGTAAGAGTAACGCACACCGGACTCTGACTCGCGACGAAAAGTGTCATGGCTACCGTTCAAAACAAAATCACAATGCTTGTTACGCTCAACTGAATTTAAGTCGGTTATCACTGCTGGACGTAACCTTGGGTTGTGTGTGTGTGTGTGTGTGTGTGTGTGTGTGAAGGAGCTTCAACTGAGAAAACAACCACAAAGTGTCATCAAACATTAAGGAAATTGGCAGTCTTGCCAAAGAAATCATCAGGTAGACCACGTATGTCAGATGATGATGAATACGATTACTTTCCACTCAATGTCATTCTCATCCGTGGTCCGCAAATGAAAATGCACCAAGGGAAAAATCCACATTTGAGTGTTTCTTAATTTGGAAACACACTCCATTCCCAATCACGGTAAAAGCGCCAAATGGGAATGACTAATATTTCCTAACCTAACTTAATTTAACCTAACCTGGACCAAAGTGGAAAAACCGTGGATGATAATGAGGATGGCATAAATTGGGAATAGACCGATTTGAAAATGCCTCCTTTGATATTCTCTCTCTCGGCTTTTCCACTGTTGGGCGCCGAATGAAATACGAGTGACATTGCGTGGGATGATACCGTTGAACGAACAAGACATTAGTTTTGGTGTAGCCTAAAAGTCATTCCTAAATCAACAGTTCTTGCGTAAACTTCAACTTGTGCAGAAAATTAAACCTGACGATTGGCCGAAACGTGTGGAGTTTGCTACTTCCGTGTTGCAAAGCATAGATAAAGACCAGAAGTTTTTGAATCGCTCTTTTGACCAGTGTAATGACTCAGCCTCAGCCCGCCGCCGCGGCGCCGCCACTAATGAGGCAACGTTTCACACAAGCGGGAAGGTAAATCGCTACAAATGTTTAGAGTTTGGGGACCAGAACATCCATATATATACTATACATCGAATGCGTATGCGACGGCAAAAGTGAAAACGTGGTGTGGGCTAATGCACAACAGGGTTCTAGGTCCTCTCTTCCTCGCGGAGGAAACGGTTACCGGTACAACGTATCTGGATACGCTTGGAAATTTTGTTATCCCTCAAGATAAAGAAAAATTAGACATGATCTTTTCACAAGAGGACCACCATCATATTACAGTAGTAATGTGTTACTGTTCTGAACGAGAAATTTCGTCATCGTTGGATCGTATGAGCAGACCCATTCCTTGTTCCTCCCTACCTCACCCCAGATCGACGGATTTGAAATCACAATTTTTTTTCTTTTGGAGATACATGAAAGATTGCTAATTTCGAAAACGGTAAACAATTTCGAATCGCTGAAACAGATTACAGCAACTATCAACGCCGTGTCGCCCGAGATGTTGAGTTGAAGTAGAATATCGATTAGATATTTACAGTGACACCAACGGGGCACGTGTAAAGGTTTAACTAACAAGTTTCAATATACCTTAAAGCATTGTGCTCTATTTTAAAGCTTGAGCATTATTTCATCTCCTTTATACATCATGAAACAAACTTAGTAAAATAAAAAACATCTGTGAACCAACCCCCAACACATACATACGTACGTACGTATATACAGTAATAACAACAGGGTGCTACAGAATAAGGGGTACAAAACATTGCAAGCCGAACACCAAACCCACAAGTCAGAGATCTTGGAGTAATAATGTCATCGGATGCAGAACTCAGAACATCAAAATCATAACAGCTAAAAAAAATAATGGGAACTGGAGGAGCGTCCACAGCAGAAAAGCAAACATCATGCAAGAGTCTAGTCCTACCTATAATTGAATATTGCTTGGTACTCGCAAGTCCATACAGTAAACGAGAACTGCAAACATAGAAGCCATACGAAGGACTTTTACGTCTAAGATAGATAGAAACGAAAGATGAAGACAACTGGCATAGTCTCTATATATATATATATATATATATATATATATATATATAATATATATATATATATATACATTACATATATACATATATACATATTTATTGTGACTAACCCCTCACTGAGTAGCCAAATAGGTACATACATTTTTAAAATGAGGGTAAATCAGACAGTTTTTATTAAGTAATTTCAATGTATAAAATTTATTTTTAGAAAATTATGTATTTAATTTAATTTTTTAATTAATTAATATTTTTAAAGATTGCAATATTATAATCATGCAACTCGGACGGAGGATATCTTGGCAGCCAATCAAAGATGCTGGAGGCTGATGACGTAATGACAACTGTAAATTTAAAATTAATAGAATTATATTAAAAGCATTTAAGTTTAATTAAAATTCGTTTATTGTAAATACAAAATGCCTTTGAAGTGTGCTGTGCTGTGTACTAATGTAAAAATTTGCACAAACAGTACAAGTTATTTAATTCCCTAAAAATGAAGAGCATTTTAATATCTGGGCATCTAATCTTGGAAGAGTGGACCTAAAATTTGGCCTTAACATTAAAACGGAGAGTAATATGTGATAAACATTTTAACGAGTTAATATAGGCCAAGATTTTGTGGATAACTGGTCCCTACTGTAGACTTTCATTACAGTGAATTTGAGGTGTATTAAATGAATTAGTTTTAGCAGGATTGGTAGTATATACAGGGTGGGTAAAAAAAGGAGGTAAACTGTCATATTAAAAAAAGCAAGGGGACTAGAGCTCTCAAACTTTATAGATGCTTACCTTAGCATGTTGTTCGTCTTATGAGAAGTTGCTCGATGTATCCCCCTTCCTGCTCAACGCAGGCCTCCAAACGTGGACGCCACTGATCAATGCACCTGTTTACATATCGTTGAGACACCTTCTTCCAGCCGAGCAGAATTCTTTCGCGTAGTTCATCTATGTCTCTTATATTGGTACCAGGGATGTAAACTTTGGACTTCAGGGCTTCCCAAACACCATAATCTAGTGGTGAAAGATCGGGGCTACTAGCCAGCCACATATTGGGTTCGATAAAATCCGGTGTTTCGTTCTCAAGAAATGTGACAGTTTGGCGTGCTCTTTGAGCAGGGGCTCCATCTTGTTGGAAAATATATCTTTCACCACTAATCCGTTGAATATCAGTTAGTGGTAAAACATTTGAATATACTTTCCAACAAGATGGAGCCCCTGCTCACGAGCACGCCAAACTGTCACATTCCTTGAGAACGAAACACCGGATTTTATCGAACCCAATATGTGGCCGGCTAGTAGCCCCGATCTTTCACCACTAGATTATGGTGTTTGGGAAGCCCTGAAGTCCAAAGTTTACATCCCTGGTACCAATATAAAAGACATAGATGAACTACGCGAAAGAATTCTGCTCGGCTGGGAGGTGTCTCAACGATATGTAAGCAGGTGCATTGATCAGTGATGTCCACGTTCGGAGGCCTGCGTTGAGCAGGAAGGGGATACATCTTCTCAATTAAGACGAACAACATGCTGTGTGTGTGTGTGTATATATATATTTTATATATATATATACATATATGGGAATGAACTCAAAGAGGTTCCCTGAGTTTTTTCATGATACACACAGACCGAGTAACCCGTTGCCCACGTCGGGCTAACATGAAAAAGAAAAACTATAGTGTTTGTCATTTACCATTATTTATTCGGACTATAGTGGATTTAATTTTCCCAGAAGAGTTCCTTGTTCCATGCACGGTCTGTGTGTATCATATATATATATATAATATATATATATTTTTTTTCTTTTCCAGATTTACCGCCGATTCGTACCTAAAGAGACGGTACATATCTCGGCGAGGCAGTGAGTGGGTGATGTCACTGTGCTAGGGGCGGTAGACTAGGGGAATGAGTAAGGGTCAGTCGATGGATAATGGGTAGGAGGGGTACGGTTTCAGATACGATGGAGCAGATGGGAGTGAGTAAGGAAGAGGAAACGGCTTCTGCTGAAAAGTGGGGGCCGTCGGCGAGTATAGATCGTAGGCAGTTGGGTATGGGGTTTTCGGCCGAGAGAGGGAAACACCTGCGACGGAGAGCGGCCAACTTTGAGCATTCCACCAGAAGGTGTAAGACAGTGATAGGGGTATGGCAGGTAGAGCAAAGCGGGGCTGGCGATTTCGCCATAAGGTGTCCGTGGGTGATGCGGGTGTGACCTATGCGGAGACGGGCTAGGATTACTTCTTTATGGCGGGACCGGTGGAATGAAGAAGCCCAGTGTCCTATGTGCGGTTTGATCGTGTGGAGTTTATTTTGTGTGGCCTGGTCCCATTCCCGCTGCCATATGGAGCGGAAGTGGGAGCGGAAAGCCGGGAAGAAGTCGGAGAAGGGGAGGGGTCGGGAGGAGGCCGGCAGCAAGCAGGCCGTCTTCGCTGTGCGGTCCGCCGCCTCGTTACCCTGGATGCCGACATGAGCCGGGACCCAACAGAATGCGATTGTCTTATGTTGGAAGATCGTTAAAGAGTGGAAGGTCTGCTGGATGGTACAGACGAGCGGGTGAGGGGAGTTAAATCTTTCTAGGGAGAGAAGTGCACTTTGGGAATCCGAATAAATGACAAAAGAGCTGGCAGAGTGGGTGCGCACAATATCGAGGGCCTCCGTTATGGCGAAAAGTTCCGCCGAAAAAACGGAGGCCTCGCGGGGCAGGCCGACGCTCCGGGAGAGCGGCTGGGACAGAATCACCGCTGAGGAGGCCACACCAGCTTCCGAGCGGGAACCATCCGTGTAAATGGCGATTGCGTCCGGGTGTTGGGTTGCGTGTTCGCGGAAAAGTGACCTGTATATCATGGCGCTCGTGGTAGTCTTCGGTAGGAACACAGATCTTTGCAGAACTTGATAGGGGTTAGGATCCAGGGGGGGTAGATGCTGAATGAAATGGGGATAACTGAGGGGGCGGGCATGTTGAAAAGATCAAGGAAAGAGCGGACCGCTTCAGTGAAGTGCCAGCTCCGTCCCTGAGGTGGTAGTTCTAAAACCGCCGTGCCCAGAAGCGAAGAAGGTAGCCTCTGTGCACGGAGGTATGTCCGCATGAGTAGTAGACCCCGTCGGAGGGCGAGAGGGAGATGATCACATTCCACATAGAGGCTGGAGGCTGGGGAGGAGCGGAAAGCACCGGTGGCGAGGCGGAGGCCTCTATTAAGTACTGGGTCCAGGATACGGAGGCGGGCGTTGGAGGCTGAACCATAAACTGCGCTACCATAGTCCAGCTTCGACTGTACTATGGAAGTATAAAGGCGAAGAAGAGAGCGTCGATCTGCACCCCATGTGGTGTGAGAGAGGTGATCCAGGAGAGCGAGGGGGCGTCGAAGGGATTGCTTTAAGTGCTTGAGATGGGGAACCCAATTGAGCCGTCGGTCTAGGGTCATGCCCAGAAAACGCGTGGAGGGTACCACCTCAAGAGGACTGCCATATAATGTAACAGAGGGTAGAGGAAGGGTTGTGGGTCTTCTTCTACTGAAGACCATACACTTGGACTTAGGGATGGAGAGGCGGAAACCCACCGACGTCGCCCACCTCTCCACCCGGTAGATGGCGAGCTGCATTTGCCGCTGAACGACAGACGGTTCTCGCCCTGCGAAGTAGATTGCAAGGTCATCCGCGTAGATGGAAGAGCGGATTGTAGGTGGAAGGCATTGTGAGACCGTGTTCATCACGACAGAGAAGCAGAGAACACTGAGGATGCTTCCCTGTGGGACCCCGTCCTCCTGCACAAAGGTGTCAGAGAGGACTGAGCCCACCCGGACTTTAAAGGTCCGAGAAGTAAGGAAGCCCCTGATGAAGGTAGGCATGGCTCCGACAAGGCCCAGATGTCGGAGCTGACCGAGGATCATTGCTCGACGGGTGGTGTCATAGGCCTTCTGGATGTCGAAGAAAACTGACAGTACGAACTGTCTATTGTCGAAGGCATCCTGTATGTCTCGGCTGAGAAGCAGGAGGGGATCAGTGGTGGAGCGGAATTGTCTAAAGCCGGACTGGGTAGACGGGAAGGAATTGGTACGTTCAAGGACGAACGATAATCGCGTAGCGCCATTTTTTCGAGGATCTTGCAGGCACAACATGTCAGGGCGATTGGTCTGTAGTTTGTGGGGTCCAGGGGATCTTTGCCGGGCTTGGGGATAGGGATGACGTGGGCCTCCTTCCACCTAAAGGGGAAGGCACCCTCTATCCATATGCGATTGTATAAGTCTAGCAGGAAAATTTGTAAGGTAGAGTGGAGGTGTTGGATCATGCCGTACGGAATACCGTCCGGGCCGGGGCAAGGGGATCGCCGAGAGGCCAGTGCCGTCTGTAGTTCACGCATGGTAAACAATCGGTTGTAGGTGCTGTCTATGGACGGTGGGGAGGGGCTATCGTCAGGGGCGGGTACGGGATTGGCTGCAGAGGAAGAAACGGCGGCGAAGGTAGAAGCAAGGTGGTCTGCCACCGACTTGGGCTCACATAGGAGTCCGTTGTTTGTCCGGAGGACCGGGGGTCGGGAGGGGACATGTCGCCTCTCGACGCCCCGCACCTTCTTCCAGATGGTAGCCGAAGGTGTGTTGACGGTAATGCCGGACACAAAGGCACGCCAAGAGGCTCGGCGCGCTGTCTTCATTGTGCGGCGGGCGATGGCCCTGACCCGCTGCATTTCCGTGCGATGGATGGGGAGTCGCGTCCGGTAAAAGCGCCGAGTTGCCTTCTTCTTGGCGCGCACGGCCTCCGCGCACTCCGGGGTCCACCAAGGAACCCGTCGGGCGCGGGGGTAGGCGGAGGATTGTGGTACGCTTGTGCTTGCGGCCGTTAGAACGACGGACTCGAAGTATGCGACGCACCCGTCGATGGATGGGAAGTGGGCAGTTGTAAGTGTGGTATATGTGTTGTCGCGGAAGCGGGCCCAATTCGCGTGGTGGTAACCCACCTTACCGGTACCCGTACGGTCTGGTCGGGTCGATTGAGGGTGAGTAGAATGGGGAGATGGTCACTGCCATAGTCCTCTTGGAGGACTTGCCACGTGAAGTCTAGGAGGGCATCAGTTGATACGAGGGACAGGTCTATACAGGATGGAGTGCAGGTGGTGGCATGGTAGAATGTTGGAGAGCCATCGTTGAGGCACTCGAAGGAGAGCTCGGTCATGACGGATATCAGGGTTGGGGCCATATAGGTGGTGTGTGTGTCGCCCCACAAGGGGTGACGACTATTGAAATCGCCCAGTAGTAGGAAGGGCCTGGGGAGTTGTTCCACGACTTCCACCAGGTCGTCGCGGGAGACTTGAGCGGGGGGGAAGGTAGATTGAACAAATGGTGTACTGTCTATCCAGGGAGAGCCGGACGGCAGTCACCTGTAGCGGGGACCGGATGGAGAGATTGTAGAAGGGGACTGCGTGGTGGACGAGGATGGCAGCTCCCCTTCGAGTGCAGGTAGGAGGCGGGGTGGCGACGCAGAAATAACCAGTGGGGCAGGGCATGGACCTGGTCCCCAGGATTAGCTCCTGGAGACAGACACACACCGGACGGGAAGTGGCAATCAAGGAGTTAAGGCCTTCATTGTTTGCAAGATTCCTCGACAGTTCCAGTGGACTATCGTGGTTTTCGGGGGATCCATTAGTTGATGAAGGGGGATGGGTAAAGGTATAGGCGCTAGGGAGTTGGAGTGTGAAGGGGGATCTGGAGTTCGCGAAACTGAAGGCTGGGTCGGGAGCATGGCTGGCTATCTACCGTTCACCAGGGAAGGAATCGGTCGGCCTGTCGAACCCTGCGGAGGTTGCGGGGTCGAGTCGGCCGAGCGAGACCGGAGGCGTGGATCACGGCAGGCAGAGGAACATCGTGGGCTGAGCGGGTCGGAAGTGCCTTGTCGGGCTTCTATGGTCGGGCCAGGGGGGGGCAGGTTAACCCTAAAAGGGGCGCTACCCCGCCTGTCCGGGGTCTCACGGCGGACCCTAGGTGGTGACAGGGGGTACCAAAAAGACCGGGCGGGTGGGAGGGAGGGCGTACTCAGGGTAGCTGATAAGGGGGGGTCGGGGATGTTGGGGGGGTAGGTACGATGGGGGTGGAAGGAGGTGAACCAGAGTGGTCTCGTGGAGGGGTGGAGAAAATGGCACCAGAAGGCAAGGGCAGATCCAGGAGACTCATGGGCGTGGGCGCAGCCGAGCTTCCCTCGGTCACACCGTGCAGCGCGCCAGAGCCGCATCCACTGGATCCACTGGGCGGGTCTCGTCGTACAGGCGGGTCGTGGATTTCGGCCACTATTGTCAGAGTCTGTGGGGGTAGAACGGTGGGACTCCTACGATGGGGAGAGATGGACATAGTGGGCGTGGTGGGCGGTGTAAGGGTCCGAGCCGTCTCTTGGTCTTAGGGGAAGAGGGAGAGAGACGTTGGGAGGCCGGAGGGTCTGGTGACACGCTCCGGCGTCTCCGCCTCGACGGCTTGCTCCGGGCGGCAGGTTCGGGCGTGTACAGGGAGTACTGGGAAGGCAGGGTTTGAGGTGGCTGGGACCTGGAAACCCTGGTCCCAGACTCCTGGGGGATTCGTGGCAGGTGAGGTGAGGGAAGAAGAGGAACGGTGGGGGGACAGGGGACCGTCGGGTCCTGCGAGGATTTGCTATGTGGGGAACAGGAAGCAGTGGCTGGGGGGGGTTTCGACGGCAGGCCAGGGCGGCGTGCCGAGAGCAGCGGCATAGGACACCCCCGGCCTCACCTCCCGACTCCGCACCCTGTCGCGTGCCTCACGGGGGCTAAGGAAGTCCGTCACCTGTAGGCATCGGACCTCCTTCTCGAACCTGAAGAAAAGGCATTCTCGGGATGAAGAGGGATGTGCGCCTTCACAGTTCGAGCATTTGGGTGTGTTGGGGCACCTGTCCGGGTGGGCGAGTCGTCCACAGTGAACACATAATGGATGCGGCTGTCGACAAGCGGAGCTGACGTGTCCGAATTTATTGCATTTGAAGCAACGGGTCGGGTCTGGGACGTATGGGCGGATAGAAAACTCGCATGAGGCGCGGTCTCCCATACCCCATACAATACGGTCAGGGGGATTAGTGAGTTAAAAGTAAGGAGCAGACGTGGGTGGGGGAGGGGGTGCCTCCCTGTCGGGATGTGTGAAACGATAGATCTTAATAACTCCTTGGGGTGCGAGATCCTCCAGGAGCTCGTTCTCTGCGACCGACAGTAGGGGGTGGCGTAAATAGTGCCCTGACTCTGTTCAGGCGAGGGTGTGGGGAAACGGACACCGAGCATCCAAGGACCTCAGTGATGGAGAGTAGGGCTTTCGTCTCTGCGGCTGAGCGTGATTTTACGAGGAGGAGCCATCCCTCTGTGGGCGTACGTCATAGCGGCTGGAGTTGCTGTGGGTTCGGATCGCCTGGAACGTCCGTTCAGAGTTGTTCGGGAGGGACCCAGATGTAGGCCGAATCACCAGGAATTTGTGGATACTTGGAAGGGAGAGGGAGGCTGTAGAGTCGAAATGTACTGGAATATTCAACGGTCGGTAGGACGGCCGTGAATGCCGGCTCCCCGTCCGCCGCGAGGCTCTCTCCGCGGGGAGGTGGGCTGGCGGCGGTGAGGGGGGCATATGGGGAGAGCAAGAAGCCGGGTTGTGGGGGCAAGTCCTCGGTGGAACTTGACTTGCCCGAAGGTGGCTGAAGTGGGCTGGGGCGAGGCCCCTGCTCTAGAGAGTGTAGGTCCAAGGGCGTAATCGAGGGACGGACTGGGGTCGGCAACGGAAAAGGAGAGTGCAAGCGTTCCGCTTACCACAGGGGGGTCAACCCCATTAGGTTGCGGTCTTCCAGTGGTAAAGGACTCGAGGGCTGGTTGCCCACCACCCGAGTGTTGAGAGAAAGAGTAGTCCGGAATGAGAAGCAGTAGTCGTAAGCCGGGGGGGAGAAGTGTCCATAGCTAAACAAAAAAGACTTCATCCCCCGCGCGCATCCAGCCACCACCGACTCCAACAAGGGAAAGGCGAAGTGTGGGCACACTTGGTCCCCACCGCGATGGATGTCACGCAGGGGGAGATACACCCGCACCCAGTCCCTGTCCCTGAAAGGCGGCCTCTCTCATCCAACGCGCGGTGAAAAGTGGCAGGGACAGGGTTTGGGTTTGGTTGGAAAGCGACAAGGGTGCAGGGCAACCACCTCCCACACCCAAGGGCCAAGGAAAGGGTCAAAATCAAGGTCCAAAGAACAACGCCAAAAAAAAAAACAGGGAGAAGCCAGAAAGAATGGGTTAAAGGAGAAAGAAAGAAAAAGAAGCAGGAGAACAGCCGGGTCCCCAAACGGGCCCAATGGTCCACGAGGGCAGAGAAAGCCCTTACACCGAAGAAAGGTGTATTCCCACATTCGCCACAGAGGGACGCGCCCTATAGCTCCGGACAAAGCAAAGGGATATATATATATATATATATATATATATATATATATATATATATATATATATATATATATATATATATATATATATATATAGTGTCCCATAAGTCCGGCATCATAGGAGAAATTCATATTTTTCTTATGCTCGGGATGCCAATTTCCCATCCACCATTCTGTTCAGTGACGAGGCTGTTTTTATGGAAATGGTGAGGTAAATCGACAGAACACCCGCTACTGGTCTCAAAACAACCCTCACTGGTATACCTCTTCAAAGGAACAAGGTGCATCTCGGGTGATGGTATGGTGTGGCATTTGGAAGGATCGCATCATAGGCCCCCCCCTTTTCGATGGACATGTCACTGGAGGCACCTACCTACGTATGCTCAAGGAAGAAGCATTTCCCAGTGTCTTGAACGAAGAAGGAAATTTCCCAACATGGTTCCAGCAAGACGGCGCTCCTGCACATTACAGCACCCAAGTAAGGGAATACCTGTACCAACAATTCCCTGGTCATTGGATAGGACGTCGAGGGCCTGTGGAATGGCCAGCTAGAAGGCCGGATCTCACGCCACTAGATTTTTATCTCTGGGGCCACTTGAAAGCGCTGGTATACGCAGAGAAAATTAGGAGTGTTGAACATTTGCAGCAGCGCATTATTGGGCATGTAACACCATTACTCATGACATCATTCACCGTGTGCTTGCTGACTGGGTATCACGTCTGAATTTGTGTATTGAAAACAATGGTGGACATATTGAGCACGTTCTGTAAATAAAAGCTTTTGTTTTGCCTTTTTTTATTATTTTTCCTATGATGCCGGACTTATGGGACACCCTGTATATATATATATATATATACACACTGTAATGTTAGAGCTAAGCCTGGCTAAACGCTGGAGAGAAATGCATAGCCTAATGGCTTGTAACTAGGCCAATTATTAAGATATTAAGTAAGCTGCTTACGCATAATTTTTTCTAGTAGGACGTAGGCTACACTAATTAATTGAATATGCTAGACACATTCACTATTTGGTCAGACTAACAAATTATGTACGTACTTACACGGTCTGATATACACGTTAACAATGACGTAATGTACGTACTTATACGGTCTGATATACACGTTAACAATGACGTAAAAAGAAAGCGGAGAGGTGTGACTCTTTTTGGGGTGATGGAGTCAAGAGTCATTGAACGACTGAGACTGCTCGCTGACTCAGTCAGATTGCTACGCAAGCTGAAAATGCTGGAAGCCAACACTGCACTGGTTCCCAACCGGTGGGCCATGGCCCACTTGCTTATCTTATAGCATCATGTTAATAACCAAAATTTGCTTATTAAACCTTGTGTAAACATGCCAGGTTAGCAACATGGGAGGTGGGCCATGTTTATATATATATATATATATATAAAATGCTCGAGGGTTGTCCCTAACTTTAAAAACGAAATAGAAACACACTGGAATGAGAGAAGAGGTAGATTCTGTATTATCCCATCTGCGGTGGGAAAGGGAACTATGAAAACGAGGATGGGAAATACCCTCAGAATACGAGGCCTGAAACTTTTTAATATTCGGCCAAATAACTGAGGAACCTCCAGCACACCAACCTAAAGACTTTCAAGAACCAGCTGGACAGGTTCTTGTACAAAGTTCCTGAACAGCCACGCGTGGCTGGCTATGAGGACAAGAGGAGAGTGGAAACCAATTCTCTTCCCAACCAAATCTCGAAATGAGGCGGGATGCTACAGAGAGGTCGACCGCAGGCCAATCCTGAACCGTCGTTCAAACCCTCAAGTAAAAAAAAAAATATATATATATATATATATATATATATATATATATCACTAGGGTTATGACATTTTTATAACCTCATGTTCCTGTATCATAAATCGATGAACGTTTGCCCCCTGACAATGAAAATAAGTTTTTTCGATATATTTTGAAAAAACTTCACCCCAAATAAAAATAAAAAATTAATAAAATAATAAATATTGGTTGCTCCTTGGTATAGCTATTGCAGATGGGTCTCTGTTCCAGTGATTTTCCAGAGTATTTAGTGCTTTTCGGTATTGTTGCAAGATATTGGACAATTTATGATAATCATCAGGTAACCAATCTAGAATGGTGCAATGCAGCTGTCTCGAATATACTAAATTTGCTTTCGGGGTGACATGTTTTTTAATTCTGAAGAATTAGGCCCTTTTTTATTGTTTTCAAGCAAAAGTTCATCGATTGATGATACAGGAAACAATATTTATGACAAAAAATTAAAAAGTCATAACCCTAAATTACACACACAGGGTATTCTAAAATTATCTAGTAAACTTTTACATGTTTGTCGATCAGTAGTGGGACATTGTGAACTGTGTTCAAGTTAAAGGAAGATACTATGAACATCTAAAATAAACAATTGTTGCTTTTTTTCATTGTTGCTGTATTTCACAAAATTGTTAAATATTGCATATTTCTTTTTTTAATGTATTGCATTCATATAAAAATTTACTAGCTAATTTTAGAACACCTTTTATATATAATAATAATAAGAGACAGTAAGGGGATTATCTTCATTTTCAACAGGATTATAATTGTGTACAAACTCATCACAATTGTAACGTCTCATTTTTAATGCATTTGGAGAACTCATTGAATTTTAATTTTATATTTTCACTTAAGTAATATTTCATAATTATATTAACCATTGATAAAAATTAATTAAAAATATATAAATTATATTAATTTATTTTAATATATCTTTACAATGTTTATTTTAGTATTGTAAGTATATAAACTCCACCTTTCAGATTATGATCGCCCGTCTTTTGATTTCATTATCTGTAAAGTTACTTTAATAGAATAGTTTATTATGATTCAGATGACTTTTCATGATAAGTTCAAGACAAGTTTTTATATGAGAGAGAGAGAGAGAGAGAGAGAGAGAGAGAGAGAGAGAGAGAGAGAGGAGAATTATAGTATGTTTGTGTATTTTTTGCATATGCAATGGTGATATATTTGGGCATGTTTCGCTTCGTTCGTAACAGCAAAAGTCGCGTGTCGGTGAGGCACTACGGTTTTACGTGGGAACCAGAACCATCTATTCTAGGGGTCGGTACATCTTCTAAACTCAGAGAACGGCTACCCATCCCGCTACTAAACAAACCCATCGTTTAACCAGCGAGTGAATCACCCTGTATTAATGTGCTTTGAACTGAATGGATAACATTTTGAACATTTGTAAAATATGGTTCCAAAATAAATGCATCTCTCATCGGATTATGAGTTTCAATGCATTTTTTAGTGAATAAAAACTTTTGGACACCCTGTTCATTTGTATATACTATCCCGACCTTGTAACGAGTCTAATATACAAAGAAATCCTTTCATTGTTTTTCACTGTTGACAAATAGTTGAGATACTTTGCTGTCACCCAAAAATTACTATGAATCAAAGTTTATAATGCTTGAGCCAAACACATTAAACATGAATGAAGGGGAGTACAGTATATAGGTTTTGAAAAAGTTCGCCTATAAAAATGAAATTTTTAAATTTATAAAAATTAGTAATAACCTAGTTTTATTTTTAAAATATGTTTACTGTTACCAAACAGAAGAAAATATGCAAAGTAAAAACAATATTACCAATTATTAATTTCTTATTATTATAGAAGTTGTTTCTAGGCAAACTTTTTTCTGGAATTGCACATTGCAGCGGACTGCATTGTTTATGTCGGCTTAAATATATACGGTGCTAAAACCTCTACGAGGCCGATAAATTTACCCTGTGGGTGTAACGCAATTCATTTAGGGGAAATTCAAGGATTGATCTAACACACTCCTGTACACTGTTGCGGTCTTATCCTTTTCTGTTTTAGGTTCTGCAGCAGAATAAGGACTAGAATTTGTTCGACTATGCCGTGACTTTCCTGAATCCTGTGTCCTTTGCTGCCTGCATTCCTCTCGAGACTCTTAAAACGAGCATGCCCCGAGCCTACATTTCCAATGGCGGGAAATATCCTGAATATATAATTTCATCTCTCTATCCTTTCTACTTATTTCTTGGGCTAACCTACAGTGGATATCTCTCTCAGACCTGTTTTGATATTGCTATCTATAAAATTACTACACGCAAAAGAAACAGCACTAAAAACATTCTCAGAGAAATGATTTGATGAAAGAAAGATAACGTAGTGAGCTCCGACCAAACTCTGATTGAATGTCTCATTTTCGACTTCACATTCCATAACTAATATAATATTAACTAAAAAGTAAACTATAGTAAATTGAACGCAACTACAGGGTGTCCATAAAGTCACGCATCATAAGAAACTACATTTTTTTATTTTATTTATTTATTTTTTATTTATTTATTGTTCGAAATGATTCCCATCAATCTCAAAACATGTTCGTAAACGAAAAAGCAGGTTTCTTTGAATGTTCCTCAATATATTTGGCCTGATGGAGACATAAATAGACATTGCTATGTTCTTATGATGCGTGACGTTATGGACACCCTGTACAATAAAATACACAGTTTACTCGTAAAATTATCCTAACAATCTTATACTTTTCACACACACACACACACACATATACACACACACATACACACTATACACACACACACATACTGTACACACACACACACACACACAACCATTAGAAGACAACATACAGGCTAGTTTCCATAGATAAAAAAGTTAGCAAATTGTGTTATATAATCGTTATGGCACTTTGTAATAATATTAAAGTTAAATAAAGTAAAATGAGAAAAAAGTTAAAAAAAGATCATAAAATCTTTTATTAGTAATGATTTGGTCTGATAAGAACCAGTAAATAAAATACATTTAAATTTATTTGTATTACAATGATTTACAAAATCAACTGGTCGTGTGTATTGGTGAGAAAATTCTATTTTTTTAAGATTTACGAGTTTTTTTAGATTGTACGATTTTTATAAAATATATTCGTGCGCGCGTGTGATGTGTGGGCGTGGATCCGAGTATGGGTGTAGCACGGGCGTGGTACGAGTGTATAGGTATAAGGTGCGTGTGTAGGTCAGGGTTTGGTTGGATGAAACGTGTCATATCCCTCTTTTCCGAAAGAATTGCAATAATACATGGCCTACGATTATACTTTCCTATTGACGAAACCCGCCGATGAAATTACAGATCCACAACGTCAGACCCAAAAAATATGTGCATGTCTACAAATCATAGAATGGAGGACGCACGACAAAGACGAGAAAAGTAGGTTTGAAAGAACTAAAAAAATGTAGAAGCAAATACTTTGCCTTATATCTCATTAACAAAAAAATGGATCAAGGCAGTTTTTCCCCAAACTGGGTCCAACCAATTCCCTCAATAGAACGAATTGTCATCAGTTACACACACACACACACACTGTGGAAACCAATCTTCACCACTATCATTAACAACAACCGCATATAAAGAAAATGACAATCTCACGCAAAATCAGTGTAGCATGTTCATTTCTAACAATAACGTGAACAACAATCGGCGCACCTTCAGTTTTCTCAACATCAGTCACCGTCAGCATATTTACACCAGAAAACAAATTGAATTACTCTCAAATCTCGGAAACAGAACTAAATTGGACAAGTTAAAATTCATAAATCCACCTCAATGTGCGAGGTGGTTTAACCTCCATCGCAACATCTAACGTCATATGACGTAGGGGACCTACAGTTTATGCGGGATCCGAACCACAAGTCGCTACATAATTTAGATGCAGGGAACGGTCTCCCATCTAGCTACTACTCAAACCCAATGTTGCTTAACTTCGCTGATCGACGAGAAGCGATGTTACGATATTGGCCAGGACGTAGCCCAAATCCCCTTCAAATTATGCGCACGACAAGTGAACAGTTGCAAGGCCATGAAAACGGAACAGCCATTCCAAATAACGAATAAGTGGTTTTGATTAACACGTAATAAAATGATCAAGGTTTGTAATGCAGTCAAAGCGAATCCGGTGACGTGTAACAATGACTCACTTTATTGATGATTTAACATAGTTAACTTCTGTGTAGAATAACGAGGAAATGTCTGCATAGGTAGAATAATAGTTAACAAGTCAAGTAGCATAGTTTAGATTCTCATATTATTAAAATTTAATTATTATGAATTTTATATCCATTCCATAGATTTTCATGGAAATCAGATGTTCTGTGGGGATTTTAACTTTCCTTTTATCACACTGAAGGGGAGTAATGATGTAATTCATGCTATATGATTTTCATTGTAGCGCATTAAAGCAAAGTTACTCAACCCTAAAGAACTGTAGAAGACCTCACATACAAGGGAATCCAAAACGTATTCAAAAGAAGAAAGTGGTACGTACTGGAAGGATTAAATCTAAATACAAACAAAACAAATCGGAAAAAGAAAAAATAAATAACAATAACTATAAAGTCTTATAGAGATAAATCACCAGAAAAATAGCGTTGCTATATGGAATACGCACCATAAAGAGGAAAACAAATGAAAGATCATAACAATATTCCAAAACAGAAAACAATACGAGACGCATAAACGAATTCATAAGTAAAAAGTTAAAAAAAAGTTAGATGAAACAAAAAAGCCTAAAACAAAAGGTTCGGAAAAACTCTTCGGATGAAGTATATAGACATTGGAGCATATATATATATATATATATATATATATATATATACACACACACACACACACAGGGTGTACCATAAGTCCGGTCTCATAGGAAAATTTATTTTAGATTAAATTTACAAAAATAATACATTAGAACTAAAATGTTCAAATTGATGTCTTGTTTTGGGACTTATTCTTTGTTGCAGGTAGAATAACACGCATTGACTAATATGGAAGCGAGTTACACTCCTGAGGAAAACGCCTCAACCAGATTAGCCATTGCGTGTTATTCTACCTGCAACAAAGAAAAAAGGTCTCAAAACAAGACATCAATCTGAACATTTTAATGTATTACTTTTGTAAACTTAATTTAAAATAAATTTTCCTATGAGACCGGACTTATGAGACACCCTGTATATACTTGCTTAAAAACGGTAAAAACTGATGAATACACAAACGATCCATGCGGAAACTGAGCTAAACGTTCGCTGAACATTTGAATTCAGTGTTCAGCATATTTGAAGCTGAAATGAGTTTATGAACACGCAGCTGCACACCAATTAATATTTGATCCAAACGAAAATATAATTCGTTATTTCACTAATTTCTGAACGAGATACACACGGTTAATGCACCATTTCTTTCTAAAGAAACTACAAAGAAAGCAAAGCAGAAGCATTGTGTACATAGTGTAGAGAAGCTTCATTCCATATTCCTTTTAAAATGCAAATATTAATTCTATTTATACCGAAAGAAACTAAATCAAACCGGAGAATCGCGCGCCAACCAAGAACTCGCTTCACACCTTTGAAACAATAGAGAGAATGAAATTAGCGGTGTGGGGTGGGGTGGGGGGGGTGGAGGCGCAGTTATTAGCACAGAATTATAAAGCTAGAAGAGTCCTGACTATTTCAAATAGCATTAGGGCACAAGGAGAAATTTTACTCTGCATTTTTGCCGGAAACAAATGTAATTTATATATACATTTTGCTGAAGCCTTCGATAAACGTCATCATGTTAGAACTACATATACAGAAATATATATATATATATATACTTGGTAAACCTGGTAAAAGTTCCATGCGTCAGTCTCTCTTCATTCGAAGATTATTAAGCTAGTAGCCCCATCTCTACTCCTGGCTTGATGGGAGAGAGAGTTGCTTTCTTGCGATCTCCATCGCACATACCCAGGCACAGCCGGCTCATCTCGTACCGTCCTGAGCTAGGCATCTATAGTAGTCTTTTGAAGATTTCAACTTTGACCGCTATGACGTCCCGAGATCATTTGGTAGGCAGTTAAAAAGTTTGTTCCCCTGACAACAAGCTATTTTCCTTCAGTGTG
Organism: Bathynomus jamesi; assembly: GCA_023014485.1. Lineage (NCBI taxonomy): Eukaryota > Metazoa > Arthropoda > Malacostraca > Isopoda > Cirolanidae > Bathynomus > Bathynomus jamesi. Next base: position 639,596 of record JAJOZX010001987.1, on the reverse strand, counting down.
AGGGAGTCGCTTGTCAAGCCTTTAGTTTGGGAATACTACACATTGTACCTTTCCTATTTTTCAGTGTTTGGATGTTGTTGTTGTTGTTGTTGTTGTTTAGCCGATCAGCCCACCCTGATCGAGCAAGCCGACGGCACGCAGGTAACCGATCGCCTCTCGGAGTGGACCAGAGGTTCAGCGCACTAGTGATGATGTGTTGGTTCTATGTTGTGCTAGAGCGGTACAGTCTGTCATAATGTGTTCAATTGTTTGTGGTGTGTCCTGGCACAGGTGGCAGGTGTCGTCTGTGGAGTTGTCTAGTCTGTGTTTATATATCTGTAAGTTGGGGTGATGTCTACATCGGAATCGTGCCAAGTTAACTCGATCCGATCTGCTCAGGCTGGTCTCTGACATGTTAATGGGTGGTGGCTTCGCACCTAGGACCGCATTCTGACCGAGTCGTGTCAGTGCTTTGTGGGTTAGGTGTGTGTGTGTGTGTTTTTTTTCTGTACTGTGTGATGTCTGTGGGGCGTGGTATGGAATAGAGTATTTGATTATAATGTGTCTCTGGTGTTACCTTAATGGTGCGAGGTGTCGGTGCATGATTGTACATGTAGTGGTAAGGGTGTTGTGGGTTAGTTGTCGCTGCTGCCATGAATTGTGTTCCCCTCGTGTCTAAATGTTCCCTAACTTTCAGTATTTTTGTTTGTGTGTGCAGATGTTCTATTGGTGTTTGAGTGCATCCTGTAATGATACGAAGTGCGTTGTTTTGTATTGTCTGTAAGGTGTTTGTCTGTGTGTGTTTGAGATAATGGGTGCCCAGCATGGGCTAGCATAGTCCATAACTGAGCGAATATATTGTTTGTATATGAATGATGATGTTTCCTGTTGGTGTCCAAAGTTTATGCCTGTTAGTACCCTAAGCGTGTTAAGTCTTCGTACATTTGTTTTTAATGTCCTGAATGTGGTTTGCAAAAGATAATGATATATTGTATGTGACCCCCAAGTATTTTGGTCCTGTGAATGTGTGGAATGTTGGTGTTGTTTAGTGTAAGCTGTGAAGTTATCTGGTGTTCTTTTGTGTTGCTTGTAAGCAAGGTGATGACTGATTTTGTGGGCGCTACTTTGAGACTATTGTGTGTGAGCCAGTCTTGTATACTGTTTATGTATGTATGTAGGTTATTTGTAGCGGTGTCAATGTTGTTGTGGGTGGATGTTAGAGTGATGTCATCTGCATATGATTATAAGGTAAGCTTGTTATCTATGGCTGTTGGAATGTCATGCATGTATAAGTTGAAGTGTGTTGGTGAGAGAACAGAGCCTTGAGGGACCCCGTTCGGGAAAAAGCTTGTTTTTGGATGACTTGCCATTAAATGTGACATGCGAGTATCTTCCTGAAAGATAGTTGCTCAGCCACCTTTTGGTGTTATTGTGCATGTTTGTGTTGAGTATTTTGTTTATGAGAGGGGAGCGTGGGATAGCGTCAAATGCTTTACTAATGTCTATTGTTGCTAATAGTGTACGTTGAGCTGGTCGTCTGGAGTTGATGCCATCCATGATGTGCTGCGTGAGGTTAGTGAGTAATGTCGTGGTTGAGTGGTGAGGTCTGAATCCATGTTGAGTAGGCGATAGTGGTATGCGTGGGTTGGTGATTTGTAAGATTAGTCTTTCTGTTACTTTGGAAGGTGTGCATAGTAAAGTAATGGGTCTATAGGAAGCTGGTTCTGTTGGATTTTTGTTTGGTTTGAGTAGTGTAATAATTTCACCTTGTTTTCATATGTCAGGAGTAATACAGTGTTGATATGAATATGTGCTGATATTTGTGAGAGCTAGTATTTCCTGTGGGCTCAAGTGTTTAAGGTGTATGCTGGATATGTTGTCTGGTCCAGTAGCCTTCGAATTCTTAATGTTTTTGATGATCTTGGTGGTCTGGTCTGTATTGAAGGGTGTAATGGTCGTGTCGAGTCTGTAGGTTTTCTTGTGTCTGGTTGTTTGTCTGTCTGCGTGTTTCTGGTTGTTCTCTCTGTTTAAGTGACTTATCTTTGCGTAGTGATTAACCAGAATGTTAGCTTGTTGTGTATATGTTGGGATATTATTTTGGCTGCGACAGATAGCCGCGTGTGAGGTGTGAATGCCGTTGTTAGAGTGGGTAATGCTGTTTATAGTCTTGTATAGCCTGGATGTATCTGGAGTGGTTTAGTGTTATGAATTCCCTAAATGTTTCTTTGCTTTTCTTTGAGTTTGTTGTTTATTTCTGTGTTGAGCTGTTGTATCTGCTGTTTTATGGCTCCTGTGTGTGGTGTTTGTGTGTTATGTTTGAGGTTGTTACGTTGCCTTACGAGGTGGGCTATTTCTCTAGTGTAATTTGGGTTTATTTCCTAATGTTGCCCTTGGGTATGTATTTGTTTGCATTATTGATGATCTGATTAAATGTCTTCAATGCTGTATTGATGTTTATGATGGATGTGCTGTTTAATGTGGTGAATTGTTCCTCAGTCTGTATTTTGAACTATTCCCAATCAGCTTTCTTGTAATTTCTGTAAGTGTGCCTAAGGCTGTTGGGGCAGAGTGTAGAACGTGTTGTAATGATGATGGGCAGGTGGTCTGATGACAGTTGTTTTTCTGTTTTCGAGTGTGTGTGTGTGTGTGTGTGTGTGTGTGTGTGTGTTTTGCTAGTGAGGGGGAACAGAATGTTATGTCTGGGGAGGAGTTTGAGTATCCTGCTTGATGTGGTATGTGTGTATGTTCTTCTGTATTGTTAAGAATGAAGAGGCTGTTTAGATGTTAATTGGGTTTACTGTAATTTGAGGTTAGGTACTTGTTTCTCGATCATTTTTCATACGTAAATTATAGTCTCTCTCTCTCTCTTCTTTCAAGCAAATACAGATTTAATTTACGTTATTTTTTCCAGTAGTTGAGTTCTTTGCAGTCATCAATGTTGGCTGTGGAATTCCTCTGGACTACTATTATTTATTTATTTTTTTTTTTATATGTGGACGTCAAGAATGAGCAATATTCAAGTTTGGGTATGATCAGTGTTTTCAGCAAAGGAATAATTAATTACCTTCTCGTCCCTTCTTTCGAAAGTTCTCAGTAGCTATCCCATGACTCTTTTTGCTTTATTTATCGCTATCTGATTTTGAGTTTCAAGTTTTGCATCATCGATCACTATTACTCCCAAATCGATTGCTTTCGTGCTTCTCTGAATTTCCGGTCTATTTGGATCATAATATACTGTCTGTTTTAGTTCCCCATTTCTTCCATCTCTCAAGAGCTGAAACTTCTCTGCGTTAAAATTCATGTTATCGTCTTCTGACCCTTTGTATATTCTGTTTGCATCACTCTAGAGCAGTGGTGGCCAACCGCGGCGCATTGCGCCAAAGGTGGCGCATCAAGTACTTTGAAGTGGCGCATCGAGGTCTAGTATGAATTGTGCTAAATTTTCACTTCTACCACTAAATATTAAAAATCAAAGATTTAAGCAGTTAAGATGTAGTTAACTAAAAATTAAGGTAAATATTTTTCACATTATATTTCTATTTAAGGTAAATATTATATTATATTTTTTTTACTTACAAGTTATTAGTAATTTTTTCACAAATTTTTTTTGGCGCATCCGAATTAAACCTAACCTAAAAATGGCACGCATAAAAAAATGGTTGGCCACCACTGCTCTAGAGCTTCCACCTCTTCTGCATTGCTGAATTTTCTGCTGATCTTTTATCGTCAGGAAAGGATGTTAATATACTGTTGTTGTCTACTTCACTGTATACGTCTGGCAGCATGATAATGAATACGAGTGGGGCTAATACTGTTCTTTGTGGAACTGAGCTGCGTACTTCCGATTCTGATGATGATATACTTTGGATTTTTACGGTTTACTGCCGTTCCTTGAGGAAGTCGTAGATCCATTTACCCACTTTGTCTGTTATTCCCATGCGTTTCATTTTATGTCCTATCATGTCGTAATCACACCTATCATACACGGATTTTGCTGAAGTATTCATTACAATGTAGTTATCATTGCTCTCAAGTGCGTCTATGATTTCGTTATAGTGCTCTATTAGTTGTGATAGGCACGAACTGCCCGATCGAATCCGTGCTGGTTCTCATTGAATCTTTCCTGCGTGTCCAAAAAGTCGTATATTTTCTCCCTGACTATTTTTTCAAATTTCTTGGTGAGATGTGATGTCAGTGACCTCGGTCTATAGTTCTTTGCTCGAGACCTATCCCACCCCCCATTTATATATAGGAACAATGTTCGCTCGTTTTAGTATGCTCGATATTATTCCCCCCGATTTCAGGGATCTTCTCCATATCCAATAAAGGGGTGTAGCTATTTCGTTCTTACAGGTTTTAATCAACAGGGCATTCCATTTGTGCAGGCCTGCAACTGAATGTGATTTCATGTGTCGGATAGCTTTCGATATATCTTCTGCGGTAAATTCAAAATCAGTTATACATTCTCCATTTAATTCTTCTTCAAAAAGATATTTTTGTCGGGTATTGTTTCGTCTCAATTTGGGGTACTGAAATTTGGTTCATATTGACCTCTCAATATTTCAGATATTTCTTTTAAATCATCGGTTAGCTCATTATTTTCTTTCCTTTAGGGCGCGATAGTTTTTTTTGTTGTTTTGTTTTGTTTTTCTTTTCGCGAAACTATAGAAGTATTTTGGGTTATCTTTTGTTTTCACCGCATCTTCCTCTTCTCTCTCTGAATGACCCTTAATTAGGGGTTGTATTTCCCTGTCTATACTTTCCAATTTTACCTGTATCACGTTTTTGTTGTTGTCTGTGCAATTAACTTCGTGGCAACCCTCCTTCGCTTGCAGAACAGTGTTCGCTTTTGACTCTCGAAATAGTTCCTCTTCCCCTTTGGCTGTACTTTCGGAACATATTTTCTAAGATTCCCAGCATCTTTTTTTCCAAGGTTATTAACATTTCTTTGGTTGTTTTATCCTCTAAGACTGTTTTCCACTATTTGTGCCATATGGGATCTGATTTCTTTCCAATTTATAGTCTTAGCGTTTAGATTAAAAATGTCAAATTTGCTTCTTTCTTCAGTAGGAGTGTTTTTTTTTTGTGCTCTCCATATTAGTGGATACCTCGATAATGTTGTGGTCTGAGATATTTTTTGTAATTTTTATATTATTGTTTAAGTTGGCATTATTCGTGAATACCAGATCCAAGCAGTTATTTTTTCTGGTGCTATCGGTTATTCTCCTGTATTAATACAAATTCATTTTTAAAGCTATCAAAATGTTTACTTGTTCCTAGTCTTCTCTCGTGCCCCTCTTGTCCTGGTGTATACTGCATATACATTCTTCCCATTATTTTGTATTTTATAAATGGGAAATTAAAATCACCGCAAACTGGCGCAAAGTACTATATTCGAAGATGGGGTGTGTTTGAGGACTAAGTTTCTGATATCAGCAATAGCTTCGGAGAATTTTGCAGTTGGTCTGTGTTCGGAGGTCTGTAGATGACTTAGCATCACTAAGTTTTTCAATTTTTACTGCAAAGAACTCCCTTTAGCTATTTGATTTATTTATTACTGTCTGTCATATGGCTCAGGCACCTTTTCATCTTTCTGTTCTGTTAGCTCGTAATACGTTGTAACCATCAATTTTTTTTTTTTTTATCTATGTAGTATTTGCAATTTTCACAATCATCTTGGCAGTCTTTAAAATTATATATATTAAAAGTATATATATAAAGTTTAATGGAAAAATTGAACTATGGATTATCAGTTTTAAACGAAGGTGTTAAAACACTAAATAAATACAGAAACACTTCATTATACACCACGAGCATAAAAAAAAAAATTTATAGCCTCCTTGCCAAAGGCATTTGTAATAATAAAAGTTCTTTCAGATAAAGTTATTAGAAACAGTATCCTGTGCATGTAAGTGATGTGTAGGAGATGTGAATACTGAAGAGGAGAACAAGGAATGGTTACCAAAAAAAAAAAAAAAAAAAAAATTATGTATAAACGAACAAGTTTTCAAATAGGTTGAAAAGAACTTCTTAAATGTCATTCATAATAAATTCCAACTGTTTCTGATGTATAACAAACCAAACCTGTAGTGTAGTTACTAAATGAGGGCAACAAATACATCATACCAAAGAAACTTAGGGATAATAACGTCCCAAACTTTTTTTTTTGGTCTTGCGGAACACTTTCACAGAGATTTAAAATTGATGTCGGACATATTTTTCTAATTCGAATAAAACCCTTATAAAAAATTGGTACTTTTCCATTATACCCCTGCAAATGGTTAAGTTCTTACTATATGAATGCAATGTTCATTAATATATTTTTAGAAATTTATTATGAACATTTACTATAATGAATACAATGTTTATTCATATATTTTTCGCCTTTCACAGCTGCTTAGGTTTAGTCGTGATATTTTCGTTAAAACTAATGAAAATATCACGAATTTACCCAACCAATCGTCAATATATATAAGGGCTTATTAAAATTGCGGGGGTATAAAGGAAAAGTACCAAAAAATTTATTTTTCTTTTCTACTTACAAAAAATGGACTTTGCCCAGGATTTTTCGAAGCTTATTTCTGCTGCTTTCACATCACGCCCTTTGGATATAACTGTTATAGTGTGTTCAAAGCCCAGTGTGATCTGAAAGATACTGTCAGTAGTATAGAAGAATTTTCAATGTAAAACGGCGAAACCGCCAAATTTTATTATTCAATATTATTCAGTCACAGAAAAGCAAAACCAAGACATAGACAAATTTTTACGAATATTATAGGTCACAGTCTCACACAAAAAAAAAAAGCAGAGATACAAAAATCTGGTTACGACTTCAAAATCTCTGAAGCAGTAAAACTATTCTCGCTTGAAAGATGACGTGAACAACATGTGATAATATACGTTCAGAAAATATTTGAAATATCTCTTCCAAATTGTGAAGCTAAGTTAAAAACATACTAATGTGATCGAATATAGGAAGAGTTTTGCATCAGCTTCGAGAGTGAAGATAAGAAAACCATGTCATTCGAGACCTAAAATGATAAGTGTAACGTACTGTCCAAAGCATTACCAAATCTTCAAAAGATCCTACAGATAAGAGATGCTCCAGAAAGGCCTATCACATGCGGACACGGCCGGATTAAGGCTGTAGAGTAGGCCTAAGACTAATAAGAGGGAAGGGCCTATTTATGTACTACATGTTGTATATAATTCATAAAATCTTCAAACAAATAGAAATGTATATTTATCCAAACTTAATAACTAACAAAAATCAAGGCTATGTACATTAAAAATAGAAAAACCAGCAAAAATGGCAAGTTCAAATGGAGAATGATTTCTTCGTTTCTGGTTTTAAATTGTGATATCAAACAAAACATCCCCCTTTCTTCGACATGCTGAATGATCATTACACTAGACACAAATTTCCAACGTCTGAAAACAATTTCAGAAACGGATTAACCCTTTGAAGCTAATCATACAAAAATGGATGAAAATCCTACAGACATATCGACAATAATACACCATCAGATATAGTGACAAAAACACTTCTTAACTAAAACTAAAAGCCTCTTATTTTCCACCTCTGAAGATATAATTATGCAGTTATGCATGATATTACTTAACCAACCTTGTAACAAAGATTTAGGGTTTATGATATAAAAATTAGGTCCTAAACTCGAGGGCCTAAGGGCCTTATTAGCCTAATGGTTAATGCGGCCCTGCATGCGGAACACACCCGAAGTTATTTTTCCATGCAATATATATATATATATATATATATGAGAGAGAGAGAGAGAGAGAGAGAACCTGAGATAATAGGAATTTACTTGCAGAACAGGTGCATTTGTGTTACCTTGGAGAAAAACAAATTTGCAATGCATCTTACTCCTGATGAATCATGCAACTGGAACGTCAGGCGTGTCTGTAATGCAAACTAAAGACAAGCATGGAAAAGATCACGAACGGGCTGTTCAATGGATTGCGGTAACTCAAATCATTCTTGCTTCTAGTGGTGATGAACCACATACAGAAGCTTCATTAAATATTTACCCCCATATACTAGGCACTGATGCTGCGAGCTGCTCGTACCCTGAATGGGTATATGGCTTAAGTGGTGCTTTGCAAAACAGCTAAGTCTTTGCTTTCTATTCAAAACAATCTATTAGCAATGTGTCTATATATATATATATATATATATATATATATATATATATGAAGGTAATGATGGGGCTGTTTGACCTCCTTCGTAACATCTAAGGTCAAATGACGGAGGGGACCTACAGCTTTACGTGAGATCGAACCACGGGTCGCTAAAAAAGTCTGGACGCGTAGGAGGGTCTTCCATCCAACTACTATTCGACACAATGTCGCTTAACTTGGCTGATCAACGGGAAACGATGTTACGACATTGGCTGCGACGTAGTCCTTGTGGCTGCGACGTAGTCCTTGGATTCTAGAAATTGGCCTAATAGTTACAGCCACCACTTCAAATGTTTAAAACTAAAGAATATGCATATAACCGAAATAAATGTAATGTTTACAACTTTCACAACATTTGCTCTTTGTATTTGCTGCATACTTGATTAGTTAACATATGCATAAGGTTTGGCCTTCCAAACTAATTTTTAATCAAGTTTATAAATTAATTAAGTTACTAAAACAGTTTTATTTTAACTAAAAACTAAGTAATTTAATATTTAAATTAATTAAAATTTGCTTAAATTAGTATCAGTTATTTGTAATCAAGCAAATTCTGTTGAAATTATTAACCTTAAATTCAAACCTTGGATTATACCTGAAGATCAGGACCCCCAGCCTTCTTTAGTTAGCCTTATAAGGCTAACTAACGAAAATATCACGACCTAACCTAACCAATCTTTAGGTCAACTGTACCCTTGACGATTGGTTAGGTTAGGTCGTGATATTTTCGTTAGCTAGCCTTACAAAGCTAACTAAAGAAGACTGGGGGCCCTGATCTTCAGGTGATCCCAAACCTTTAACTTCTTACGTTATTCACACTTTGTATTTAAGTCACTTTTGAAGTTATATGGGTGCTGGTTAAGTATGCGGTCTACCATCTGAGTTTTGACAGAATATAAACTAACGAAAATATCACGACTTAACCTAACCAATTATCAAGGGCGTACAGTTGATCTATTAGTAAATAGTAAATACTATTCCAGAAACAAACAATGTTATAATTAATAATAGATCAACTGTACGCTGTTGATAATTAATTGGTTAGGTTAAGTCGTGATATTTTCGTTAGTTTATATTCTGTCAAAACTCAGATGGTAGGACTGCATACTTAACCAGCACCGTTATATGAAATAACTTTTATATAAACAGTCAAGTGTTTTAACTTTACAAATATTTCAGCGTTTCTTAAATGAAACCTTTTTAGAATAAACATCCCACTTAACATTTTGAAGTAAAGTAACCAACCATTCATACAAAGCAAAGTTCTTTCTAAATGACGAAAGCAGTCAGGAATTGACCACTCGAATTTGAAAAGAAAAAAAAATAGTCGCGAAAATTAAACGCCAATTAAAATTAAATTTAAACTTTATTAAAGAAACCAACAACAAACACAGTTGAAAGAGTTCACTTAATAAATCTGAATCAACTATTTAAGCATAATCTTTCTAGTCAATCAAAGTTCCCATAACTCTATAATCAATAATAATAATAAAAGGACGTGTGGTGTGTGTGTGTGTGTTCTAGCCATAACTGCAAAATGGAAGCAGTTACAAACATGAAACTTCACACACATATTGATTAGGTCCCCAGGTTGTGCACCTGGGTGTTAATTAAATAATTAAAATTACTGGACCCGAAGGTCCCAGCACCGCGATTAAACTACAGAAAAGAACGCAGCCGTGAAAATTTTGAGCTTCACTGTGTCAAGATTTCTGAATCTTAAGATTTTCATGACTAATTATCTGGTCGATAAAACAATAGAAAAGAACAGTCATGAAAATCTTGAGCTTCACATATAATTAAAGCTAGTGGAGCAATGTTGAATGGATGTTGAACACACACACACACACACACATATATATATATATATATATATATAGTAAGTGCCCGGTTAGGTCAATTGAAGGTAATGCCTGAAGTTTAAATAAAAAATACATTTTTCTAGAGTATTTTGGTGTGCTCTGTTCAAATATAATCATTTCTTGTGCAAATGAACAGAAATACGTGTTTGGGCCATGCAATGACAATTGGTATTTCTGTTCATTTGAACAACAAATGAAGGTTATATTCGAACAAAGCACACCAAAATACACTTGAAAAATGTATTTTTGACTACATTTTATACAATAAAGCATAACCTAACATGTTCATGTTACGAAATCTCGTAAACGACGCATTACCACAGGAAACGTGCAAAACACCTCAAAATTAACCAGAAAAGTTTGCTCTCGTCATTTTCGTTTAAACTAATGAAAATATCACGACTTAACCTAACCAATCATCAAGGGCGCACAGTTGACCTAACCGGGCATTCGATTAACCTAACCGGGCATTCAATTAATCATTTAATTAATCATCTAGGACACATGAACCAAGTTCTCAAAGTCGAAGCCACACGAACGGCACGTCATAATTCTATCACAAACACCACCAACCTGAATCCAATTAGAAAAAAAAAGCCAGAACAGAAACCAACAAACTAATTAAGTCGCAGAGTAACATGACGTCATACCACCCCCGACTACAAATACACTAAATATATATATATATATATATATTTATATTATTATTTTCTGCAATAGTTTGCACAAAAAATGAGTGACAAATTTTAATAAAGCAACTAAAACTACCTCAAAAAATTATTTTGATTTACAGGGTCCAGCCCATGTCATTTAAAACACATTAACCCAACTGAATGCCCGATTAGATTAACTGAATGCTCCGGTAGGTTAATTGTACGCCCTTGACGATTGGTTAGGTTGAGTCGTGATATTTTCGTTAAAGCTAACGAAAATATCACGACTTAACCTAACCAATCATCAAGGGCGTACAGTTTACGAGGATCATGTCAAGAATAGCGAACCCAACACCTGCAGGGTTCGCTATTCTTGACAAGGGAATTTTTGGGTTCGCTATTCTTGACATGGTAAAATTGGGTTCGCTATTCTTGACATGGGAAGTCCTCAAGGACGTTTTCATAACTTCAGACGGTAGGTTTATGTTTCCCAATTTTAAGTAATTAGTTAAGGACGTATTAAATGCTTTTATATTAGTCTTTTTTTATTTAACCAAACTAGCACAACTTAACCTAACCAATCGTCAATGCCGTACAGTATAAAGAATCCTCTTCTCTTAATATATAAAAATAAATATTAAAAAAATTATTGTTTATTTATTTTTTTCGGTTAATTGTACGCCCTTGACGATTGGTTAGGTTAAGTCGTGATAGTTTGGTTAATTTTTGCTACCCGCGACCCGCACGAAGGGCATAAGGCTAAAATTAACAACATGCGAGGATGCAAACGCGAATTTCTTCCAGGTTATTTACAACAGTTCATGTGGATGGAAAGAAATAAAGTAAACAGGTTAATTAATTTCTGTAACGCAATTGCCACTCAATTTCCTTTTTAATAAATTAGTATACGGTTCATTTTCATTTCAGTAAATTGTTTTATTTATTCTTTCATCATTAAAGTGAAGATTACATATGTTTAACTTTTTCCTTTACATGATATTTATATTGGGTTCGCTATTCTTGACAAGGGAATTTTGGGGGTTCGCTATTCTTGACAAGGGAATTTTGGGGGTTCGCTATTCTTGACAAGGAATTTTGGGGGTTCGCTATTCTTGACAAGGGAATTTTGGGGGTTCGCTATTCTTGACAAGGGAATTTTGGGGGTTCGCTATTCTTGACAAGGGAATTTTGGGGGTTCGCTATTCTTGACAAGGGAATTTTGGGGGTTCGCTATTCTTGACAAGGAAATTTTAGGGGTTCGCTATTCTTGACAAGGAAATTTTGGGGGTTCGCTCTTCTTGACAAGGAAATTTTGGGGGTTCGCTCTTCTTGACAAGGAAATTTTGGGGGTTCGCTCTTCTTGACAAGGAAATTTTGGGGGTTCGCTCTTCTTGACAAGGAAATTTTGGGGGTTCGCTCTTCTTGACAAGGAAATTTTGGGGGTTCGCTCTTCTTGACAAGGAAATTTTGGGGGTTCGCTCTTCTTGACAAGGAAATTTTGGGGGTTCGCTCTTCTTGACAAGGAAATTTTGGGGGTTCGCTCTTCTTGACAAGGAAATTTTGGGGGTTCGCTCTTCTTGACAAGGAAATTTTGGGGGTTCGCTCTTCTTGACAAGGAAATTTTGGGGGTTCGCTCTTCTTGACAAGAAATTTTGGGGGTTCGCTCTTCTTGACAAGGAAATTTTGGGGGTTCGCTCTTCTTGACAAGGAAATTTTGGGGGTTCGCTCTTCTTGACAAGGAAATTTTGGGGGTTCGCTCTTCTTGACAAGGAAATTTTGGGGTTCGCTCTTCTTGACAAGGAAATTTTGGGGGTTCGCTTCTTGACAAGGAAATTTTGGGGGTTCGCTATTCTTGACAAGGAAATTTTGGGGGTTCGCTATTCTTGACAAGGAAATTTTGGGTTCGCTATTCTTGACAAGGAAATTTTGGGGGTTCGCTATTCTTGACAAGGAAATTTTGGGGGTTCGCTTCTTGACAAGGAAATTTTGGGGTTCGCTTCTTGACAAGGAAATTTTGGGGGTTCGCTATTCTTGACAAGGAAATTTTGGGGGTTCGCTATTCTTGACAAGGAAATTTTGGGGGTTCGCTATTCTTGACAAGGAAATTTTGGGGGTTCGCTATTCTTGACAAGGAAATTTTGGGGGTTCGCTATTCTTGACAAGGAAATTTTGGGGGTTCGCTATTCTTGACAAGGAAATTTTGGGGGTTCGCTATTCTTGACAAGGAAATTTTGGGGGTTCGCTATTCTTGACAAGGAAATTTTGGGGTTCGCTATTCTTGACAAGGAAATTTTGGGGTTCGCTATTCTTGACAAGGAAATTTTGGGGGTTCGCTATTCTTGACAAGGAAATTTTGGGGTTCGCTATTCTTGACAAGGAAATTTTGGGGGTTCGCTATTCTTGACAAGGAAATTTTGGGGGTTCGCTATTCTTGACAAGGAAATTTTGGGGTTCGCTATTCTTGACAAGGAAATTTTGGGGGTTCGCTCTTCTTGACAAGGAAATTTTGGGGGTTCGCTCTTCTTGACAAGGAATTTTGGGGGTTCGCTATTCTTGACAAGGAATTTTGGGGGTTCGCTATTCTTGACAAGGGAATTTTGGGGGTTCGCTATTCTTGACAAGGGAATTTTGGGGTTCGCTATTCTTGACAAGGGAATTTTGGGGGTTCGCTATTCTTGACAAGGGAATTTTGGGGGTTCGCTATTCTTGACAAGGAATTTTGGGGTTCGCTATTCTTGACAAGGGAATTTTTGGGGTTCGCTATTCTTGACAAGGAATTTTTGGGGTTCGCTATTCTTGACAAGGGAATTTTTGGGGTTCGCTATTCTTGACAAGGGAATTTTTGGGGTTCGCTATTCTTGACAAGGAATTTTGGGGTTCGCTATTCTTGACAAGGGAATTTTTGGGGTTCGCTATTCTTGACAAGGGAATTTTTGAGGTTCGCTATTCTTGACAAGGGAATTTTGGGGTTTGCTATTCTTGACAAGGGAATTTTTGGGGTTCGCTATTCTTCACAAGGGAATTTTTGGGTTCGCTATTCTTGACAAGGGAATTTTTGGGTTCGCTATTCTTGACAAGGGAATTTTTGGGTTCGCTATTCTTGACAAGGGAATTTTGGGGTTCGCTATTCTTGACATGGTAAAATTGGGTTCGCTATTCTTGACATGGTAAAATTGGGTTCGCTATTCTTGACATGATCCGTTTACGATTGGTTAATTGAATGCTCGGTTAGGTCAACTGAATGCTGATTAGGTTAATTAAATGCCCGATTAGGTTAATTGTACGCCCTTGACGATTGGTTAGGTTAAGTCGTGATATTTTCGTTAGCTTTAACGAAAATATCACGACTTAAACTAACCAATCGTCAAGAGTGTACAATTAACCTAACCTGGCATTCAATTAACCTACCCGAGCATTCACTTAATCTAATCGGGCATTCAGTTGACCTAACCGGGCATATATATATATATATATATATACTGTATATAGCGTTCAACATCCGCCCCAGCAACGCCGGGTCGCTCGGCTAGTAAGTGAATAAATTCGTTACCTTACATTACCAGCAAATGTGAAAATTTTCATCGATTAACCGAATCAAATTCCTGGTGTAGAAGTCTTTTGTCTTTATCTTCCTCGTTCAAAAGGCTAAAAGCCACCAAGTAATATTTTTAGGAAGTCACAAATAGTACATTTACTCAAACACTGCATTATTTTACTAAGCTCCAATCCCTCTTTTCACATATTTTTAAAATAGTCTACTAGCCTTAATTTGGAGAAACTTCAGAATCTCGCAGACAAATCTAGTTTGACTATTCTAGGCTAGCTGCTTAAAAAAAGTTGGATGGTTGATTGATATGTTTATGGTGCGTAAAACTTAAAAGATTATTTACACGGTTGGTTGGTACCTTACACATTATTTAAGCAGTACTATTTTATTGTAGGGAAGGAGATGGTTGTGCGGCCTCGCAGGTGGTAGAGACTTTCTCTCTTTTCGTCCTGCGAGATGGTGACTGCAGTTCCGTTGTCGGCATCTGTTGTCATTTTTTAAGTGGCTTTCTATCCTCTTTGTTGGGTTAGTAGACCCTAAGGTTCGGATCCCCGAAACGGTCTCGTTTCCCTTCCGTTTTCCTCATTTTTCCCCTTCTTCTTCCTCTGTTTAAGTTTCACTGCTTCTTTTTTGCCTTCTTTGGTCACATCAACCACTACCAAAGCCTACCTCTGTCTAATCAGGCCACGCTTGTACAAATTTTCATATTTTTTGTGAAATCGAGGAAATGTCAGTGAGACCCTAAATTTGCGAAAATATCACAGCCATCAAAAACTTGAGCTTCACATCCAAACCCAACTAATCCAAATTTGTGAAGTTGCAAAGAAATCTTAGTGGCTCGTGAGCTTGAAGTAAATGTTATACTCTTACTGGTTTAGAAATTTTTGTTGAAAATATTTTGTATGAAATTATTTACATGTTATAATGCAAGCATGGACCGACTGGATACTGGTAGGTTCTGCCATCACCACTAATTTACCGTAACGTTACACATTGGTTTGTTTTTTCGAGATAAACCTATATCGTACTTAGAGGGAAAACATGACAAGAAAAAACAAAATATATATATATATATATATATATATATATACGCGAACTAGACCTATATTCACTGGAAAGGAGAAGAGAGAGCTACACCATTATTTACACTTGGAAAATAATGGAGAAACTAGTCCCTAATCTTACTCTGAACCCTATAACTCCCCAAACAACGGTGGAGGGTAGAAACGGTAGACTGTGTCGTATTCCCAAATTGAAGGCGAGACAGGGAACATCCTTAACCCTGAAAGAAAATAGTTTTGTAGTGAGAGGACCAAAACTGTTTAATCAGTTGCCCAAAGACCTAAGAAACACGAAGGTAGTTGCAGCGGACATCTTCAAAAGAAGACTAGACGCCTGGCTCAGAACAATCCCCGATGAGCCTGGCGTACCTGGCTATGTGAGGTGGAGTCTGGAGAGCACAAGAAACCAACTCACTACTTCACCAGGCCAACTCGAGAGGAGGGGCGACAAGCTTGACCTTCGCGAAATGAGGAATCATTGCGCGAAACCTTTGTAAGGTAAGGTAAGGTTACATATATATATATATATATAGTTTTTAAGTTTTACGGAGATTACACTAGGTTAGGTGGTCGTTTTAGATTGATTAGTTATTTCCCAAGTGACTAATTTCCGCCAGTGACGATCTCTGTAACAAATTTCAACTTTGTCAAAAGCACTGGTCTCCACGAAACATATATATATATATATATAGTAAAACCGGATCACCTGAAGATCAGGGCCCCCAGCCTTCTTTAGTTGGCTTTATAAGGCTAACTAACGAAAATATCACGACTTAACCTAACCAATCGTCAAGGGCGTACAGTTGACCTAACGATTGGTTAGGTTAGGTCGTGATATTTTCGTTAGTTAGCCTTATAAGGCTAACTAGAGAAGGCTGGGGGCCCTGATCTTCAGGTGATCGTAAAACCTGTAGAACTCAGACTCTGGATAAGCCGGAATCCTCTATGAGCGAGAAAAAATCCATTCGAAAAAAACCTGTCTTACTCGGAATTTGTCCGAGTTGTACAGATAAAGTCCGAGGTGACCACGTGGTACACTCCGCTACCCATCAGCAACGTAGCAAACCGACACCATCACGTGACACCCACATAAGTTACCACTTGTTTATCCACTTATATATAGTTTTTTAAAACATTGTTTTAGTACACTTTAATAATTTATACACTTTAAAATAGGGTTTTTTTACAATACTTTAAATTTTACCTCTATAAGACGGAATCCTTTATTTCTCGGACTACCCTACCCTCAATTAGTCCGAGTTATTCAGGTTTAATATATATAAGACATGCCCCGCCTACTTTTGCGATAGTCTTTTGAAATTTTTTCTGGAGTGCAAGTGGACCAAATTTTGTTAAGATGTGTTGGTAGGGTGGCCAGACGTTCGACTTTAAGCACTCTGTCCTTAGGGTGGCCATTTCCAAATTTCCATAAAGGAGGACACTGCGTATGTGGCCGTACGTTAACATATATATATGTTAACGTACGGCCACATACGCAGTGTCCTCCTTTTTAAATGGCCACACCCTATGTGTTGGATGAACTAAAAGTGCGTCTAGTAATTAAAATTGAAGAAGTACCATGAGACAATAACTAAAATTTCGTTATATGTGGTATGTAATTTAGTATTTCATTCGGTTACTTGCTTATTTTATTGGTGACATATTATTCACAATTAGCTTGTCATTGGTGAGGATAGGTTAGTCAAAGTGGTAGCACCTACAGTAAGTTAGTTCAGCTTATCATGAAAAAGCAGTCTTTACGCGATTTGCAATTGGTCTTTGGTCCTGAAATAATGTTGCAACCAGAATAACTTTTTAGTGACGGATCTAGAATACATTCGAACCCGTAGCTAGTGGGGGCTCGAGGGGCTTGATTGAGTCCCCCCCTGGAAAAAGATTCTTTTATTTTAAGTCTGCTTGGTACTTTTCCGTTATACCCCCGCAATTTTGCCGCAAATGGTAAGTTTTTACTACTGATTAGGTTTAGTCGTGATATTTTCGTTAAAACTAACGAAAATATCACGACTAAACCTAACCAATCGTCAAAGGCGAGTGACATTGGGGGCTTATTAAAATTGTGGGGGTATAACGGAAAAGTATCGTCTGCTTTTTTATACATTTCCAACCATAGAATAAATTTTCTTTAACTTATTATTAATAGTCAAAAGTAAATACTGCTGGAGATATTTGTGTTCCCTGGCTTCCTTCTCTGTACTTTTCCACTACAATTTTGCTACATTACTTTTAAATTCAAGGCCCCTATGGGAAAAGATGGCTAGGGGCCTGACATTGTCCTACGTAAATGATAATAAGTTTTAATGGCGGGATATAAATCCCGGCACCTATTCCTTTCCCCCCCGTAATTTCTTTTATCCCGGTTAGGTCAACTGTACGCCCTTGACAATTGGTTAGGTTAAGTCATGATATTTTCGTTGGAAGAAATGTGGAGTAAAAGGAATAAGTGGAATATTTTAACGAAAATATCATGACTTAACCTAACCAATTGTCAAGGGCGTACAGTTAACCTAACCGGGATAAAAGAAATTGCGGGGAAAAGGGAATAAGAGCCTAAATCCCATAAAATAGTACAAGAGTCTCGAAAGTAAAAATAGTTAAGATATGGATTTGGCCTAAACTTATCATTAAGATTAGGCCTCAGTACATTTACTAAAGGTAGACTTTAGACTAGTTCAGTATATCAAGGCTAATGCTGGATAGTCTCAATTAAAAGTATATAGGCTATAGTAAACTCAATGAAACTTAAACTAAAAGCAATTTGATGACTTATTCGAAATATAATGATATATTGTACATTCTTAATCGTGTTGTACTTTCATTATGAGGTAATATATTATGAGTCAGTTAATTTGCTATTATTATCATCAAGTTTAACGAGTTATTGATTAATTTGCATGTCGTTGTGAATGCAAGTTGATAATATTGTTACAGCTCAATAGGAAAAAGCATAGTTCTGCGGCGTCGACGTTAGATGGCGTTGTGTTAGCGTAATAAAATCGGAAAAATTAATGGAAAGTAAGAAAAGCTTTCTTTCTTTATATATATATATATATATATATATAACTGCAATGACAACGCAGTATATTAATGTATAGAAACGACGTAAGTATAGAGGAGTGTTCTGCACACGAGGAAGAGAAATAACGAACAAATGAAAAATGAGGTGACCGCCCGGGAATCGAACCAGGATCTTCCGATTGCCGGTCAGATATGCTACCACTACACCACGGGCCTCGATCAGTCAGAAGTCGTAATTCTCCTACATAGGGCAGAAACCAATGCCTTGAGAGGGCACCCTCGCAAATCGTGAATATGTACATTTAACTGCAATGACCACGCAGTATATTAATGTATAGAAACGACGTAAGTATAGAGGAGTGTTCTGCACACGAGGAAGAGAAATAACGAACAAATGAAAAATGAGGTGACCGCCCGGGAATCGAACCCAGGATCTTCCGATTGCCGGTCAGATATGCTACCACTACACTACGGGCCTCGATCAGTCAGAAGTCGTAATTCTCCTACATAGGGCAGAAACCAATGCCTTGAGAGGGCACCCTCGCAAATCGTGAATATGTACATTTAACTGCAATGACCACGCAGTATACTAATGTATAGAAACGACGTAAGTATAGAGGAGTGTTCTGCACACGAGGAAGAGAGATAAAGAACAAATGAAAAATGAGGTGACCGCCCGGGAATCGAACCCAGGATCTTCCGATTGCCGGTCAGATATGCTACCACTACACCACGGGCCTCGATCAGTCAGAAGTCGTAATTCTCCTACATAGGGCAGAAACCAATGCCTTGAGAGGGCACCCTCGCAAATCGTGAATATGTACATTTAACTGCAATGACCACGCAGTATATTAATGTATAGAAACGACGTAAGTATAGAGGAGTGTTCTGCACACGAGGAAGAGAAATAACGAACAAATGAAAAATGAGGTGACCGCCCGGGAATCGAACCCAGGATCTTCCGATTGCCGGTCAGATATGCTACCACTACACCACGTGCCTCGATCAGTCAGAAGTCGTAATTCTCCTACATAGGGCAGAAACCAATGCCTTGAGAGGGCACCCTCGCAAATCGTGAATATGTACATTTAACTGCAATGACCACGCAGTATACTAATGTATAGAAACGACGTAAGTATAGAGGAGTGTTCTGCACACGAGGAAGAGAGATAAAGAACAAATGAAAAATGAGGTGACCGCCCGGGAATCGAACCCAGGATCTTCCGATTGCCGGTCAGATATGCTACCACTACACCACGGGCCTCGATCAGTCAGAAGTCGTAATTCTCCTAGATGGGGCAGAAACCAATGCCTTGAGAGGGCACCCTCGCAAATCGTGAATATGTACATTTAACTGCAATGACCACGCAGTATATTAATGTATAAAAACGACGTAAGTATAGAGAAGTGTTCTGCACACGAGGAAGAGAAATAACGAACAAATGAAAAATGAGGTGACCGCCCGGGAATCGAACCCAGGCTCTTCCGATTGCCGGTCAGATATGCTACCACTACACCACGGGCCTCGATCAGCCAGAAGTCGTAATTCTCCTACATAGGGCAAAAACCAATGGCTTGAGAGGGCACCCTCGCAAATCGTGAATATGTACATTTAACTGCAATGACCACGCAGTATATTAATGTATAGAAACGACGTAAGTATAGAGGAGTGTTCTGTCACCTCATTTTTCATTTGTTCGTTATTTCTCTTCCTCGTGTGCAGAACATTCCTCTATACTTACGTCGTTTCTATACATTAATATACTGCGTGGTCATCGCAGTTAAATGTACATATTCACGATTTGCGAGGGTGCCCTCTCAAGGCATTGGTTTCTGCCCTATGTAGGAGAATTACGACTTCTGACTGATCGAGGCCCGTGGTGTAGTGGTAGCATATCTGACCGGCAATCGGAAGATCCTGGGTTCGATTCCCGGGCGGTCACCTCATTTTCATTTGTTCGTTATTTCTCTTCCTCGTGTGCAGAACACTCCTCTATACTTACGTCGTTTTTATATATATATATATATATATATATATGGTGCTGGTTAATTATGCGGTCTACCTACGATTCGGCGGTCTACCTTTTAATTATAGCTTCTTATCTTGTTTACTAATTGTTTGTTTACATCCCATTGTCAATCGCCCTTGACGATTGGTTAGGTTTGGTCATGATATTTTCGTTAGTTTTAACAAAAATATCATGATTAAACCTAACCAATCGTAGGTAGACCGCATACTTAACCAGCACCTATATATATATATATATATATATGTTACAGTAAATGTCTGTAATCAGGAAATACATGTATTTCCTAACATACAGTAAATACGTGTATTTCCTGATTCACCCAGGAAATTCATGTATTTACTAAAAATGCCTGGGTATACGTGTATTTCCTAAAGTTAAGGACCAAGTATTTCATGAATTTACTGATGCGAAAACTCATTATTTATTCTCAACTCAATATGTATTCTCAATTAAATGATTAAAACATGGTAAAACTATGATTACTAAAACATAGTAAAAAAGATTAAAACATGGATAAACATATAAAACTCGATAAAAATTATTAAAACATGGATATGGACATTCACTGACTAATTGTTCATTTGTTGGTACAGTTTATGCTGCCATGATATCTAGAATTGGGAGCTATTGAAGAATAGGGACTCCAGCCTTCTTTAGTTAGCTTTATAAGGCTAACTAACGAAAATATCATGACCTAACCTAACCAATCGTCAAGGGCGTACAGTTAACCTAACGATTGGTTAGGTTAGGTCGTGATATTTTCGTTAGTTAGCCTTATAAGCCTAACTAAAGAAGGCTGGGGTCCCTATTCTTCACTAGCTCCTAGAATTGCATAAAAGTTTGGCATTAAAACACTTGCAGCGATTTGTCTTACATTTCTTTGAGCCACTGCAGTTACATTTAGTGAATCCTTGTCCACCACATGTAGACTGGGCAATAACTGCCGACCGCAATGATACTTGCTTGTCTTGACAAACATCATCATGTGTTAATAAGCGATGTGTCTCCTCTACCACGGTCTACAGCTGGAATAGGAATAGCAACATTATCTTCAGGCTCCACAGTTTTGCAGTCTAAGCGACTTCGCTTCACCATTCTCTCAGCTTGCCCTAATTGACCAGCAGATGCAGTAGCACGCCGCTTCTTAATCCGCTTCTTGTGGTTTTCTACATCTTGCGGTGTAGCAGATGGCATAGCATAATTTCGGTCAGCAGGGTTGTCCTCATCAGAGAGTAGTTTTCTGGGTTGATCGGGTTGGTTGTCATCAGGGAGTGACTGGCTGGGTTGATCTGGTAAGGTGTTTTCAGGGAGTGGCTGGCTGGGTCGGTCGGGTTGGTTGTCATCAGGGAGTGGCTGGCTGGGTTGATCTGGTAAGGTGTTTTCATGGAGTGGCTGGCTAGGTCGGTCGGGTTGGTTGTCATCAGGGAGTGGCTGGCTGGGTTGATCTGGTAAGGTGTTTTCAGGGAGTAGCTGGCTGGGTCGGTCGGGTTGGTTGTCATCAGGAAGTGGATGGCTGGGTTGATCTGATTGACAATCAATGAGTGGCTGGATCGGGTGATCAGGCAGAGTCACAAGAGCATGGAGATCATCTTCATCTTCTAATCGTTCAATGACTTCTCTTGGCAGTGATGAAGAAGTCAGGCCCACTCGAGCATCACACCCAAACATAGCAGAGTATGGCGAACACTTTATTCCGGCATGATAAGCAGTGTTTTTCTGGAACTGCACGAATTTGATGCCAACAGACCAATCTTGTGAGTTGTCGGCGGCCATCCAAGCGACCAACATGTTTTTGATATCTCCATTGACCCTTTCAACAGATCCTTGGCTCTGGGGATGTCGAGGTTTGCCATGGACCAAAAAGAGATCTGGCCACATCTGTTTCAATTCACTGATGACATGTGATGTGAATTCAGATCCATTATCACTCTGGAGGATAGCTGGGGCACCGAGGAGAAGAAAGATATCTATTAGGTGAAATGCCACTTCAGCCGCTCGTTTAGTCATTAGTGCTCTCAAAATACAAAATTTTGTCAGATGGTCTTGATAAACCATAATCCACTCGTGATTAGAAGTTGACATAGCTTGCATGTCAATCAAATCTACCTGACCTCTGGATGAGAACTCCTTCCTTAGGATCGGCCGGACAACTACTCCTTTCGTCATGGTCTCTTCCTTTTCTTCTGGCATTCTTCACAAAGGGATTTGTACAGTTCCAAGGCTTTTATAGTAATGTTGGCATATTTTTTCCCCAACTCTTTCGTCATCTTAT
This sequence comes from Bathynomus jamesi, assembly GCA_023014485.1. Lineage (NCBI taxonomy): Eukaryota > Metazoa > Arthropoda > Malacostraca > Isopoda > Cirolanidae > Bathynomus > Bathynomus jamesi. The sequence continues at coordinate 616,957 of JAJOZX010001987.1, read as the reverse complement.
CACGTCCCCCATGTCCAGTAGATACGTGGGCTCGCTTAATAATATCAAATGTTCTTCCGTTTTCTAATAAGTTTCTGAACATCACCGCACAGGAGAACATCATACCTGAAAATAACATTAAATATTTGATATAATGATATTAACATAATGATAAACAATAGTTTAAATATATCGAATAGTTTAAATATTTCGAAATTACTTTTTTAAACAAACTTTCTTAATTTAATAATACTTTAAATTAATAATAATACATCGAAATAACTTACTTTGCTAGCAGATAATAGTCATTCCCGCTCTTAGTAGTGGACTTTGCAGCTGCTGATTTCACATTATCCAGGAGAGTGTAGTATTCAGCTTTCGGGATCAACACTATTTTACATTCCTTGTGTTTTTTAAATAATTCCTGTTTGAAAAACTTTTCAATGCTTTCGGTAGACATATTGACGCAATGTCTGCAAACACAATTCACCGCAAACACAGTTCACTGACAGTGTTGGCTTGGTCACGTGACTGCAGTATCACGGTAACATTTGGTTGGTTCTTCACGTGATTTTAGTATGACATCACCGCACATCACTGCACACCCTCTGTTTTAGGAAATACACGTATACCTTAGCATTTTTACTTGGGGAGGGGGGGGGGTTAAATTCACATATAAAATGTGAATTTATAAATGTCCATATCCATGTTTTAATCATTTTAATCGAGTTTTATATCGAGTTTAATCGAGTTTTCGCATCAGTAAATTCATGAAATACTTGGTTCTTAACTTTAGGAAATACGCGTATACCCTAGCATTTTTAGTAAATACCTGAATGTCCTGGGTGAATCAGGAAATACACGTATTTACTGTACGTGTTAGGAAATACATGTATTTCCTGATTACGAACATTTACTGTAACATATATATATACCGTCTGCCACAAAAAAGGGGTTCACTCTAAAAACATCAATGGAATCAACATTCTTCAAACAATCAGTATGAAACTTATACACGTAAAAGATACATAAAACATCTACCTCTAAACCAAATTTCAGTTCGAAGCTATCAAAAATAACGATTTATTTAATATTTCTCTAATAATACTACAACTGATGCTCGACAAACTAATCAAGAATCCTTTATTTCCATTTTCACTTTTGTAAATTCTAATATACAATTTTTTTTTTGCAGGGTTATAAAATATAGTGAATATGCCATTTTCAGAGGAAGATAAGATTATAATTAAGCATTATAGGCTAGAAAAGGGATATGGACGAACGAAACTACTCTCCGAATTCCCCAACAAAGGATGGACTCTTAAGAGGTGGTTTGGGAAAGCTTCTAAAGAAAATTGACGAGACTGGAGATATCAAAAGAAGAGAGGGAAGTGGGCGATCAAAAACTGTTCGCATACGAGACAATATTGACGACGTCGAAGAACGTATATTAAGTCAGGAAAACCAGCCAGGAACTCATATGACACCAGCTCGCGTATCAAAAGAGTTACAATTATCAGAAACTAGTGTCAGACGCATAATTAAACAAGATCTTCAACTAAAACCTTTCAAAAGAGTGCACGGGCAAAAGATTACTCAAGCTGATGAACAGAAACGAGTTCAAAGATCAAAACAAATCTTACGGTGAGTAACATGTGATAAACTTTCAAAGGCTTTTATCACTGATGAAAAGAGATTCACTGTGGAGCCACCTCGGAACAGTCAAAATGATAGAGTTTACTCGCACGTCCAATGTAGAAATGAAATACCTGACAGCAGACTTTTTGCAACCAGAAGTCATTTCTCAACTAGTGTCATGGTGTCAGTTGGCATATCAAAGTTAGGAAAAGCATCCATTCATTTTATTGAGCCTGGTATAAAAGTCAATGCCGAGTACTATCGAAATACTCTGCTGCGAAACATGCTTCCCCAAATGCAAAATCTGGCCAACGGTGGTTATCTTTTTCAGCAAGACGGAGCAACGTCCCATACAGCAATAGCAACTGTGGAATACTTAAAAAATAATGTCCCACAATTACTTGAACCCCAAAATTGACCACCTAACAGTCCTGACTTGAACCCTGTTGACTATGGAATCTGGGAAAATTTGGCAGAGAGAGTTTACAGGAGCAGGGTGAGAAATGTTGATCACTCGCATCAGCTTCTTTTGGAGAAGGATCGATCGAACCATTGATGAATTTCGTCCAAGAGTGAAGAAAATTGTTGAAACAGAAGGGAAACAATTGAACAATATTTTTAATAGGAATTCCAAAAGAGTAAAATATTAATTTGATTTTTTTTATAAACTTAGGATTTAAGTTGTTTCGAAATTCAAAATCCTTTTTTTTTTTTTCATGTTTTTTAATGGAGGCATTTCCTATATTTTATAAATCTTATGATGTATTTTATAACTAAAATGAGAATAAAAATTTTATTACCAAAATTTTACCGCCTTTGTGGACTCCCAGAATTCAAAACTGGAGTGGATGTTCACCAACAAAATTTGTTGAACATAAACAATCCTCATTAAATCATTAATTTTGAATATAATAATCTGAAAATTGGTGTACATATATACTGTTTATATAGTTTTGCTCGATATGAGTTTCATTATGATTGGTTAATAAATGTTGATTTCATGGCTATTTTTAGAGTGAACCCTTTTTTTGGCAGACGGTGTATATATATATATATATATATATATATATATATATATATATATATATATATATATATATAACGTAAAGAACGACGCTTGTGTAGGAGGTATCGCATCTGACCGGCAATCGGAAGATCCCGGGTTCGATTCCCGGGTGGTTACCTCATTTTTTCATTTGTTTCGTTCTCTCTCTCTCGTCTTGCGCGGAATATCTCCTATACAAGCGTCGTTCTTTACGTTATTTATACTGCGTGTTCTTTGCAGTTGAATGTATAATGTTACGGCATGCGGGAGGTGCCCCCTTGGGGCATTGGTTTCTGCGAGTATGTAGAAGAATTACGGCATTTGGAAGAGTGAGGCCCATGGTGTAATGGTATCGCATCTGACCGGCAATCGGAAGATCCAGGTTTCGATTCCCGGGTGGTTACCTCATTTTTTCATTTGTTTCGTTCTCTCTCTCTCGTCTTGCGCGGAATATCTCCTATACAAGCGTCGTTATTTACGTTATTTATACTGCGTGTTCTTTGCAGTTGAATGTATATAATGTTACGGCATGCAGGAGGTGCCCCCTTGGGGCATTGGTTTCTGCGAGTATGTAGAAGAATTACGGCATTTGGAAGAGTGAGGCCCATGGTGTAATGGTATCGCATCTGACCGGCAATCGGAAGATCCCGGGTTCGATTCCCGGGTGGTTACCTCATTTTTTCATTTGTTTCGTTCTCTCTCTCTCGTCTTGCGCGGAATATCTCCTATACAAGCGTCGTTCTTTACGTTATTTATACTGCGTGTTCTTTGCAGTTGAATGTATATAATGTTACGGCATGCGGGAGGTGCCCCCTTGGGGCATTGGTTTCTGCGAGTATGTAGAAGAATTACGGCATTTGGAAGAGTGAGGCCCATGGTGTAATGGTATCGCATCTGACCGGCAATCGGAAGATCCCGGGTTCGATTCCCGGGTGGTTACCTCATTTTTTCATTTGTTTCGTTCTCTCTCTCGTCTTGCGCGGAATATCTCCTATGCAAGCGTCGTTCTTTACGTTATTTATACTGCGTGTTCTTTGCAGTTGTATATATATATATATATATATATGTTTGGGGCTTTTCCGTTCTATGGGCACCAACGAGGTTAGGTTAGGTCAGGTTATGATAGGTTGTTAGGTTAGGTTTGGGTTAGTTTTGGGTTAGGTTACGTATGATCAATGATAATGTAATGGGATCACCTGAAGATCAGGGCCCCCAGCCTCAATTACCAAATGATATCTTCGTTAAAACTAACGAAAATATCACGACTTAACCTAACCAATCGTCAAGGGCGTACAGTTGACCTAACCGGGCATTCATTTTAATTTATTATTATATTTGGTACTGTAAAGCAAAAAACAAGAATACACGGGGGCCCTGAAGATCTTCAGATGATAATGTAATGTAATAAATCGTCAAATTTTTTAAGAAACGACAAATATTTATTGTTTTTATTTATATTCATTAAAGCTGTTAAATTAAATAAATTAAATTTCTCCTACTTAAAATTTACTCATTATTTTATTAATAAAAAGTTAAAATAAGTTTAAAAAATATTCATTTCTTTCATTTCAATGGTGCCCATAGAACGGAAAAGGTCCATATATGTGTATGTGTATGTGTGTACACGGTATTTTTTAATATATATATATATATATATATATGATGTCCACAAAAGAATCGTACAATTTTAGCTTATTTCAAACAGAATTTGTACGATTCATTTGTGGACACCCTGTATTTAGGCTATACATTTATATACAAAATGTTGTGTATACACACACACACACACACACACAAATCTTTGACAACTGTGTAATGTGCCGTCAGAGTGCATATAAAGAATATATTCCAAACTTGTTTCACTTTTCGACATCGTTTTGAAGGGAATTTTTTAAAATCAAAACCATACATTTAAAATTGCTTTCCGACCAGCTGTATTTTATTACAGGTCGACTTTGCGTGTTGTTAGTTTTTTCTGCACGCAAATGAATGTACGACATCGCGCCTGACACAAATCCCCGTTTAAAAAGAAAATTTAGCTGACTGAAAGACAAATAATAGTCATGTTATAAGCCGTGTGAGTCGGAATTAATTCTGTATCGTTTTAATATTATGAACTGGATTAAAGTTATCATAATAAGTATATGCTTCTCGGTGGTGTAATAGTTAGCTTGGTTGGTTTGCTCATTGTATCAGTTGCTCGGAGACACTAGCACCGGAGACACTAGCTTCGGTCTTGGGTTCGATTCACATCGTGTGTAGGCGACGCGCGGCTCTTCCAGCTGTTCATCCCTCCTTCCTTTGGTTGGTGGATAAGTGGGTACTATAAAAATTTTCACAAATGAGGCGAGATGCTGCAGAAGGGTCAAACACAAGTCGATCCTGAATATTTGTTCAAAAGCCAACCTATATATAGCTCTTCAATATCCTATCAAAAGAAGTGTGGAATCTCCAGCACACCGACCTGAATAACTTCAAGAACCAACTGGACAGCTTCCTGTGCAAAGTCCCTGACTAGCCACGTGTGGCTGGCTACGAGGGCAGGAGGAGATCAGACAGTAATTTCCTCCTCCTTCAAATCCCGCAAATGAGGCGGGATGCTGCAGAAGGGTCGGTGCAGGTCGATCCTGAACCGTCGTTCAAACTGACCTAAAGTAACCTAAAGTAATATATATATATATATATATATATATATATGATGAATAAAACCACGTAGGGAAAAGAAACACAAAGGGGTGCTCAAGCGCTTTCATCTAATGACATCCTTCTGAGGATGTCATTAGACGAAAGCGCTTGAGCACCCTTTGTGTTTCTTTTCCCTACGTGGTTTTATTCATCATAAATATTTTTCACGTGTCACTTTCGTGAAATAATTTTTCATATATATATATATATATATATATACATTCAACTGCAAAGAACACGCAGTATAAATAACGTAAAGAACGACGCTTGTATAGGAGATATTCCGCGCAAGACGAGAGAGAGAAAACGGAACAAATGAAAAAATGAAGTAACCACCTGGGAATCGAACCCAGGATATTCCGATTGCGGTCAGACGCGATACCATTACACCATGGACTTCACTCTTCCAAATGCCGTAATTCTTCTACATACTCGCAGAAACCAATGCCCCAAGGGGGCACCTCCCGCATGCCGTAACATATATATATATATATATATATATATATATCGTAAAGAAACGACGCTTGTATAGGAGATATTCCGCGCAAGACGAGAGAGAGAGAACGGAACAAATGAAAAAATGAGGTAACCACCTGGGAATCGAACCCGGGATCTTCCGATTGCCGGCCAGACGCGATACCATTACACCATGGACCTCACTCTTCCAAATGCCGTAATTCTTCTACATACTCGCAGAAAACCAATGCCCCAAAGGGGCACCTCCCGCATGCGAGTATGAGAAGAATTACGGCATTTGGAAGAGTGAGGTCCATGGTGTAATGGTATCGCGTCTGACCGGCAATCGGAAGATCCCGGGTTCGATTCCCAGGTGGTTACCTCATTTTTCATTTGTTCCGTTCTCTCTCTCTCGTCTGCGCGGAATATCCTATACAAGCGTCGTTTCTTTACGTTATTTATACTGCGTGTTCTTTGCAGTTGAAGGTATATATATATTATATATATTATATATATATATATATATATATATATATATATTATAATATATATTAGTGATGTAGCGGATGTCATTTTTTTCACATCCGCGGATGCGGATGAGGATGTTTGATTTCAACATCCGCGGATGCGGATGCGGATGTCTACATTTTCGTTATTTTTAGGATATATTCGAGATTTGTTGTGTTTAACGTATATAATAAGTTATTATATAGAGAGAGCTGTAGCTATAATGTAGTATAATGATTAATTGTACAATAATTGCTGTACTTTTCTCTGAACATATAAAATAATATCAAGCATCTAACTAATATAGAAATCAATTAGTGAATTCGTCTGCAAATAAATTCGTTATATTTTGTCGAGTTTCAGCCACAATTAGAAACCATAATTGTGTTACCAGGATGGGACGTGAACCCAACTCAAATGCACCCCACCGACCTCTTTCCCCAACCTCCACCCTTATAGAAAGAGATCTTTAATTAGCTTGATAACTATTTATATTAAGTTTAAAGTTTTATTAGGCATATTTATAAATGAGTAATTAAAATAAAGTAAACTAAGATGTTCATCGTTTAATGTTCAAACTTAATTATAGGAAGGTTATGCTTAAGGAACATTAACTTTTCTGCCTTTTCTGCTGCCAGTCTGTTTCTCTTTTCATCATATATTAATCCAGCACTGCTAAATAATCTCTCGCTTGGTACGTTTGTTGGAGGACAGGCTAAATGTTTCCTTGCAAGTTTACTCAAGTATGGATAGATATTCTGCGTATTTTTCCACCAACTAATAGGATTGTCACATGCAGCCAGGCGTTTTTCTTGGTGATAGCTCTCGATCATTTTTACTAAATCTTTTGACATCGCGTAGGTCTCGTCATTGCTGCTTGACTCAAGAAACTGAGAGACAGATTCTGTGATAGATTTGCTTGTTGAAGGTGTTGGTTCTGTCACTGAAACTTTTATTCTTTTGGTGGGTGGCGAAGCGACAGATTCAAGAGATTGAAGCTCTTCAACTGCTTTGCCAAGTGATGATTTAACTCGTTCTAATGTACTAGGTGAAAATAACTTAGCTTTGTAACGTGGATCTAAGTAGGTTGCAAGAGAGTAACTTCATACAAGAACAGCCTCTCGTCTTGTCGCTTGCATCACTTTTGCGCACAATGAACTAGTTCTATTAATATAGTAGAATTTGATAATTTCCGCTTATTAATGACATTTTATCTCAACGGTCCACATCCGCACGACATCCGCAGTCCAAAGTGCGGATGCGGGTGCGGATGCGGATGCGAGAAAATGTGCGGATGTTATGCGGATGTGACCTACAACACTAATATATATATATATATATATATATACTGTATATATGGGATGAATTTCACAATTAAACACGTGAAATGAATGAATGATGTAAACCTACAAGGAAAGAGGAAAATGATTTCAAGGCCTTTCGTGCATTCAAAAGTACCATTCCCTGACGAGGTGTACTTCTGAATACACGAAAGGCCTTGGAATCAGTTTTCTTTTTCCTTGTGAGTTTACATCATATATGATACAGACAGACCATGCATGGAACAAGGAACTCTTCTGGGAAAATTAAATCCACTATAGTCCGAATAAGTAATGGTAAATGACAAACACTATTGTTTTTTCTTTTTCATAATGTTAGCCCGACGTAGGCTAGGTGCAGATGTAAACCCTAGATCCTGTCCAAAGCTGGATCCTATCTGCTTTGCAGATAGCTGGTGAGGGAAGCTATATTTTTGGGACCTCTTGCGAATGACCCATTGCCCACGTCAGGCTAACATTATGAAAAAGAAAAAACTATAGTGTTTGTCATTTACCATTACTTATTCGGACTATAGTGGATTTAATTTTCCCAGAAGAGTTTCTTGTTCCATGCACGGTCCCTGTGTATCATGAAAACAACCTCAGGGGACCATTCTGAATTCAATCCCATATATAATATAATATATTATATATATATATATATATATATATATATATATATATATATATATATATATATATGTGTATATATATGTGTGTGTGTGTTTTACTTACTTTTTAGTTTACGAGTAAATATTTAGGATTAGCCTGCGATTGACCTTTCAGTAGCATGACTCTTCCATATGTAGAATTTGATAAAGCAGAACGTTACTTTTAACTCTTATCCTGCCTTCACAACCTGCCACACAAAAACTGGTTGGAGTCTTAACTTCGCTATTTATTAAGGCGGTTTTTTTTTTTTTTTTTTTTGAAAAGACCAAAACTGAATGTTTGTAGGTTTTGCAACCCCTTTGGCAGGATATTAAAAAGTTTTGGTCTTCTAATACTGAAATGTCTTCCACCTTTGCTTTCAGACCTCCCTGATGTCGTGTGTTACGTTTGGAATGAAGCATGATCTACTGTCATTCTGGTATGTTTTTATCCCAGTTTTGCAGGTAAGTTCTGATTTTTTCAAGAATTTTCATACACATATTATCAAGTATCACACAAAATCATCTTTCATATCTATCTATCTATCTATCTATATATACATATATATACATGTGTATACATGTATATACAGTAATATATATATATATATATCGCTTTTTTTTTCCAAAGCCATTTTCATGATTGTGTTCTTTTCGTTTATGTTGTGGGTGAATGAGGGGTTTTGTAACCATGCATTTTCGTTCCGGGTTGTAGAAATGTGGGTGGGAGGTTTGTAACTATGAAATACATTTGGTTTATAACCATTTATTCATTTTTATTGCTATGTATTTTTTTAAACCATGTACAGTATGTATTATTTTTAACCTTTTTTTCCTTCTGTTTATGACCATGTCCAAGGTCATTTCTTTTTAGAACCATTTATTAATTTTTTTTTTTGTTTTCGTTGTCATGGATTGTTTTTAAACCATATATTATTTTTTTGTTTTTATAATCGCGTATGTCCTGTTTTTGTTTTTAAACCATGCATTGTTCTTGTTTTAATAATAATACATTTTTTTTTGTTTTTGTAACTATATGGTTATTTTTAATCACGTATTTGTTTCCATGGTCATTCCTTTTTTTGTTTTTACAACCATTATTATATTTTATTTTCATAACCATGCATATGGTGGATCAATGAAAGAAAACCACCCCCAGCCTTCTTTAGTTAGCTTTATAAGGCTAACTAACGAAAATATCACGACCTAACCTAACTAATCGTTAGGTCAACTGTACGCCCTTGACGATTGGTTAGGTTAAGTCGTGATATTTTCGTTAGTTAGCCTTATAAAGCTACTAAAGAAGGTTGGGGGTGGCTTTCTTTCATTGAACCCATATTTTTTATTTTTTATTTTTTTATTTATTTATTGTTCTAACCATGTATTATTGGGACCTAAAATTTGTTTGCTGTCTCACTTTTAGTGAAGACAAACCTCAATTGTTTTTTGATTTTAGAGAAAGTATCTCCTTTTTAACAATAGAACCAAATATTTCTGGCTAAGCTGATAGTTTAAACTATAAAGAAACAGTTCATTTTTTTCTAATTACGTACAAGAACTAAAAAGAATATGCGGTAAGGAATTCTTTTTTATGTAACATCGAATCCTCCCCAAAAAGTTTTTGTCCTTCAAAAAAGAAAAGAAATTAAATCCCAAAATATAACCCTACAGTACGCCCGTTACTACGAAACAACGATGAAAGAAATTTCTAATCATATAGACATTATCGTGGGAAACAATAATAAATAGACTTGGTTTGGTCTATAACCACTAAAAGGAATCGTAAATCAGATTATAGTGTACTATGTCTCTATATATGCCTTGTATGTTTACGACTAACTGCTCTATAAAAATTATGATGCAGGAAAATCGAAAGGAGATCATATGTTTTCATACCTAGAGTGGTTCTATAGTTATGTTGATAATAGCGTTTATTTAGATGGAAAAGTTCATTATCACCATAAATCAAGTATACACAAACTAGAGAGGTATACAACATGTAGTAGTGTTGTAGTATACATCATAATCTAGTATACACAAACTGCAGAGGAAAATTAGTTGTCTTTTATTACACTGTTACATTGCAAACGGAAAAGTTGTTTAAGTTTTCAAATCGAAGTACTGTACATGAATGAACTTTTTCTATGTTTCAGATAATAAGGGGTTACCAACATTAATGAGTATAGGTTTCCTTTTTGGTATAACTTTTTTTAATATAGCTTTTTTTAGTATATACAGTAGGGTCAAAATGCGGCCTTACGACATTTGATCGACTTGACATTCTATCGACAAGTTGTTATTACGTTAGATTAAGTTAGGTTTTTAGAGTGTCGATGTTTTAGGCTTGTCGACGAAATGGGGTCCATCAAAACGAGGGCCCGTAAGTTCTTTGTTAGAGTCAATGCGGTCACCAATTTAGAACTTAATTCTGAGAGGAACCTTTCTTTGACCTATTTTGACATGCAATAGGGAACAAAACGGTTTAAAAATTTCATGTCATACGGAACTTTACTGCTTACAGTGTACGCAAACGTCCTATGTGGTATGTCTATGCTGACCATTGGTTCTCGTATATAGTACTGTGAAAATAAGCCAAAACCAGAAAGAAAATAAACAGTTAAAAACAAAAACTATATATATATATATATATATATATATATTCTTGGAGTAATAATGTCGTCGGATGCAGAATTCAGAGAGCACGATAAAATCAAAATCACAACGGCTAGAAAAATAATGGGAATCATCTGGAGGAGCTTCCGCAGCAGAAAAGCAAACATCATCCTTAAATTATGGAAGAATCTAGTCCTACCAGTAATTGAGTATTGCTCAGTACTCACAAGTCCACACAGGAAAAGAAACATTGCGAGCATTGAAGCTATACAAAGGACTCTTACGTCTAAGATAGAGGAAACGGAAGGTGAAGACTACTGGTCTCGACTACAATCCCTGAAACTCTACTCTCTTGAAAGAAGACGCGAGCGGTACTTGAGGGCTCTGTCCCTAACCTCAGAAATGAAACAGAAACAAACTGGAATGAGAGAAGAGGCAGATTTTGTACGGTCCCAGCTGCGGTGGGACAAGGGGCCATGAAAACGAGGATGGAAAATACCCTCAGAATACGGAGCCCAAAGCTTTTCAATGTCCTTCCAAAAGAAGTGAGGAATCTCCAGCACACCGACCTGAATAACTTCAAGAACTAGCTAGACAGATTCTTGTGCAAAGTCCCTGACCAGCCATGCGTGGCTGGCTACGAGGGCAGGAGGAGATCAGAGAGCAATTCCCTCCTTCACCAAATCCCGCAAATGAGGCAGGATGCTGCAGAGGGGTCGACCGCAGGTCGATCCTGAACTGTCGTTCAAACTCAACAAAAGTAAGTAAGTAAGCATATATATATATTAGTGATGTAGCGGATGTCATTTTTTTCACATCCGCGGATGCGGATGCGGATGTCTACATTTTCGTTATTTTTTAGGATATATTCGAGATTTGTTGTGTTTAACGTATATAATAAGTTATTATATAGAGAGAGCTGTAGCTATAATGTAGTATAATTGATTAATTGTACAATAATTGCTGTACTTTTCTCTGAACATATAAAATAATATCAAGCATCTAACTAATATAGAAATCAATTAGTGAATTCGTCTGCAAATAAATTCGTTATATTTTGTCGAGTTTCAGCCACAATTAGAAACCATAATTGTGTTACCAGGATGCGGGACGTGAACCCAACTCAAATGCACCCCACCGACCTCTTTCCCCAACCTCCACCCTTATAGAAAGAGATCTTTAATTAGCTTGATAACTATTTATATTAAGTTTAAAGTTTTATTAGGCATATTTATAAATGAGTAATTAAAATAAAGTAAACTAAGATGTTCATCGTTTAATGTTCAAACTTAATTATAGGAAGGTTATGCTTAAGGAACATTAACTTTTCTGCCTTTTCTGCTGCCAGTCTGTTTCTCTTTCATCATATATTAATCCAGCACTGCTAAATAATCTCTCGCTTGGTACGTTTGTTGGAGGACAGGCTAAATGTTTCCTTGCAAGTTTACTCAAGTATGGATAGATATTCTGCGTATTTTTCCACCAACTAATAGGATTGTCACATGCAGCCAGGCGTTTTTCTTGGTGATAGCTCTCGATCATTTTTACTAAATCTTTTGACATCGCGTAGGTCTCGTCATTGCTGCTTGACTCAAGAAACTGAGAGACAGATTCTGTGATAGATTTGCTTGTTGAAGGTGTTGGTTCTGTCACTGAAACTTTTATTCTTTTGGTGGGTGGCGAAGCGACAGATTCAAGAGATTGAAGCTCTTCAACTGCTTTGCCAAGTGATGATTTAACTCGTTCTAATGTACTAGGTGAAAATAACTTAGCTTTGTAACGTGGATCTAAGTAGGTTGCAAGAGAGTAACTTCATACAAGAACAGCCTCTCGTCTTGTCGCTTGCATCACTTTTGCGCACAATGAACTAGTTCTATTAATATAGTAGAATTTGATAATTTCCGCTTATTAATGACATTTTATCTCAACGGTCCACATCCGCACGACATCCGCAGTCCAAAGTGCGGATGCGGTGCGGATGCGGATGCGAGAAAATGTGCGGATGTTCCGCGGATGCGGATGTGACCTACAACACTAATATATATATATATATATATATATATATATATATATATATATATATATACTGTATATATGGGATGAATTTCACAATTAAACACGTGAAATGAATGAATGATGTAAACCTACAAGGAAAGAGGAAAATGATTTCAAGGCCTTTCGTGCATTCAAAAGTACCATTCCCTGACGAGGTGTACTTCTGAATACACGAAAGGCCTTGGAATCAGTTTTCTTTTTCCTTGTGAGTTTACATCATATATATGATACAGACAGACCATGCATGGAACAAGGAACTCTTCTGGGAAAATTAAATCCACTATAGTCCGACTAAGTAATGGTAAATGACAAACACTATTGTTTTTTCTTTTTCATAATGTTAGCCCGACGTAGGCTAGGTGCAGATGTAAACCCTAGATCCTGTCCCAAAGCTGGATCCTATCTGCTTTGCAGATAGCTGGTGAGGGAAGCTATATTTTTGGGACCTCTTTGCGAATGACCCATTGCCCACGTCAGGCTAACATTATGAAAAAGAAAAAACTATAGTGTTTGTCATTTACCATTACTTATTCGGACTATAGTGGATTTAATTTTCCCAGAAGAGTTTCTTGTTCCATGCACGGTCCCTGTGTATCATGAAAACAACCTCAGGGGACCATTCTGAATTCAATCCCATATATATATATAATATATATATATATATATATATAATATATATATATATATATATAATATATATATATATATGTGTGTATATATATATGGTGTGTGTTTTACTTACTTTTAGTTTACGAGTAAATATTTAGGATTAGCCTGCGATTGACCTTTCAGTAGCATGACTCTTCATATGTAGAATTTGATAAGCAAACGTTACTTTTACTCTTATCCTGCCTTCACAACCTGCCACACAAAACTGGTTGGAGTCTTAACTTCGCTATTTATTAAGGCGGTTTTTTTTTTTTTTTTTTTGAAAAACCAAAACTGAATGTTTTGTAGGTTTTGCAACCCCTTTGGCAGGATATTAAAAAGTTTTGGTCTTCTAATACTGAGAATGTCTTCCACCTTTGCTTTCAGACCTCCCTGATGTCGTGTGTTACGTTTGGAATGAAGCATGATCTACTGTCATTCTGGTAGTTTTTTTTATCCCAGTTTTGCAGGTAAGTTCTGATTTTTTTCAAGAATTTTCATACACATATTATCAAGTATCACACAAAATCATCTTTCATATCTCTATCTATCTATCTATATATACATATATATACATGTGTATACATGTATATACAGTATAATATATATTATATATAATATATATATATATATATATATATATATCGCTTTTTTTTTCCAAAGCCATTTTCATGATTGTGTTCTTTTCGTTTATGTTGTGGTGAATGAGGGGTTTTGTAACCATGCATTTTCGTTCCGGGTTGTAGAAATGTGGGTGGGAGGTTTGTAACTATGAAATACATTTGGTTTATAACCATTTATTCATTTTTATTGCTATGTATTTTTTTTATAACTATGTACAGTATGTATTATTTTTAACCTTTTTTTTCCTTCTGTTTTATGACCATGTCCAAGGTCATTTCTTTTTAGAACCATTTATTAATTTTTTTTTTGTTTTCGTTGTCATGGATTGTTTTTAAACCATGTATTATTTTTTTTTTTTATAATCGCGTATGTCCTGTTCTTGTTTTTAAACCATGCATTGTTCTTGTTTTAATAATAATACATTTTTTTTTTTGTTTTTGTAACTATATGGTTATTTTTAATCACGTATTTGTTTCCATGGTCATTCCTTTTTTTGTTTTGTTTTTACAACCATTATTATATTTTATTTTCATAACCATGCATATGGTGGATCAATGAAAGAAAACCACCCCCAGCCTTCTTTAGTTAGCTTTATAAGGCTAACTAACGAAAATATCACGACCTAACCTAACTAATCGTTAGGTCAACTGTACGCCCTTGACGATTGGTTAGGTTAAGTCGTGATATTTTCGTTAGTTAGCCTTATAAAGCTACTAAAGAAGGTTGGGGTGGCTTTCTTTCATTGATCCCATTTTTTTTTTTTTTTTTTTTTTATTTATTTATTGTTCTAACCATGTATTATTGGAACCTAAAATTTGTTTGCTGTCTCACTTTTAGTGAAGACAAACTCAATTGTTTTTGATTTTAGAGAAAGTATCTCCTTTTTAACAATAGAACCAAATATTTCTGGCTAACTGATAGTTTAAACTATAAAGAAACAGTTTATTTTTTGCGAATTACGTACAAGAACTAAAAGAATATGCGGTAAGGAATTCTTTTTTATGTAACATCGAATCCTCCCCAAAAAGTTTTTGTCCTTCAAAAAAGAAAAGAAATTAAATCCAAAATATAACCTACAGTACGCCCGTTACTACGAAACAACGATGAAAGAAATTTCTAATCATATAGACATTATCGTGGGAAACAATAATAAATAGACTTGGTTTGGTCTATAACCACTAAAAGGAATCGTAAATCAGATTATAGTGTACTATGTCTCTATATATGCCTTGTATGTTTACGACTAACTGCTCTATAAAAATTATGATGCAGGAAAATCGAAAGGGATCATATGTTTTCATACCTAGAGTGGTTCTATAGTTATGTTGATAATAGCGTTTATTTAGATGGAAAAGTTCATTATCACCATAAATCAAGTATACACAAACTAGAGAGGTATACAACATGTTAGTGTTGTAGTATACATCATAATCTAGTATACACAAACTGCAGAGGAAAATTAGTTGTCTTTTATTACACTGTTACATTGCAAACGGAAAAGTTGTTTAAGTTTTCAAATCGAAGTACTGTACATGAATGAACTTTTTCTATGTTTCAGATAATAAGGGGTTACCACATTAATGAGTATAGGTTTCCTTTTTGGTATAACTTTTTTTAATATAGCTTTTTTTAGTATATACAGTAGGGTCAAAATGCGGCCTTACGACATTTGATCGACTTGACATTCTATCGACAAGTTGTTATTACGTTAGATTAAGTTAGGTTTTTAGAGTGTCGATGTTTTGGGCTTGTCGACGAAATGGGGTCCATCAAAACGAGGGCCCGTAAGTTCTTTGTTAGAGTCAATGCGGTCACCAATTTAGAACTTAATTCTGAGAGGAACCTTTCTTTGACCTATTTTGACATGCAATAGGGAACAAAACGGTTTAAAATTTCATGTCATACGGAACTTTACTGCTTACAGTGTACGCAAACGTCCTATGTGGTATGTCTATGCTGACCATTGGTTCTCGTATATAGTACTGTGAAAATAAGCCAAAACCAGAAAGAAAATAAACAGTTAAAAACAAAAACTATATATATATATATATATATATATATATATATAATATATATATATATATATATCTTGGAGTAATAATGTCGTCGGATGCAGAATTCAGAGAGCACGATAAAATCAAAATCACAACGGCTAGAAAAATAATGGGAATCATCTGGAGGAGCTTCCGCAGCAGAAAAGCAAACATCATCCTTAAATTATGGAAGAATCTAGTCCTACCAGTAATTGAGTATTGCTCAGTACTCACAAGTCCACACAGGAAAAGAAACATTGCGAGCATTGAAGCTATACAAAGGACTCTTACGTCTAAGATAGAGGAAACGGAAGGTGAAGACTACTGGTCTCGACTACAATCCCTGAAACTCTACTCTCTTGAAAGAAGACGCGAGCGGTACTTGAGGGCTCTGTCCCTAACCTCAGAAATGAAACAGAAACAAACTGGAATGAGAGAAGAGGCAGATTTTGTACGGTCCCAGCTGCGGTGGGACAAGGGGCCATGAAAACGAGGATGGAAAATACCCTCAGAATACGGAGCCCAAAGCTTTTCAATGTCCTTCCAAAAGAAGTGAGGAATCTCCAGCACACCGACCTGAATAACTTCAAGAACTAGCTAGACAGATTCTTGTGCAAAGTCCCTGACCAGCCATGCGTGGCTGGCTACGAGGGCAGGAGGAGATCAGAGAGCAATTCCCTCCTTCACCAAATCCCGCAAATGAGGCAGGATGCTGCAGAGGGGTCGACCGCAGGTCGATCCTGAACTGTCGTTCAAACTCAACAAAAGTAAGTAAGTAAGCATATATATATTATGATGTAGCGGATGTCATTTTTTTCACATCCGCGGATGCGGATGCGGATGTCTACATTTTCGTTATTTTTTAGGAATATTCGAGATTTGTTGTGTTTAACGTATATAATAAGTTATTATATAGAGAGAGCTGTAGCTATAATGTAGTATAATTGATTAATTGTACAATAATTGCTGTACTTTTCTCTGAACATATAAAATAATATCAAGCATCTAACTAATATAGAAATCAATTAGTGAATTCGTCTGCAAATAAATTCGTTATATTTTGTCGAGTTTCAGCCACAATTAGAAACCATAATTGTGTTACCAGGATGCGGGACGTGAACCCAACTCAAATGCACCCCACCGACCTCTTTCCCCAACCTCCACCCTTATAGAAAGAGATCTTTAATTAGCTTGATAACTATTTATATTAAGTTTAAAGTTTTATTAGGCATATTTATAAATGAGTAATTAAAATAAAGTAAACTAAGATGTTCATCGTTTAATGTTCAAACTTAATTATAGGAAGGTTATGCTTAAGGAACATTAACTTTTCTGCCTTTTCTGCTGCCAGTCTGTTTCTCTTTTCATCATATATTAATCCAGCACTGCTAAATAATCTCTCGCTTGGTACGTTTGTTGGAGGACAGGCTAAATGTTTCCTTGCAAGTTTACTCAAGTATGGATAGATATTCTGCGTATTTTTCCACCAACTAATAGGATTGTCACATGCAGCCAGGCGTTTTTCTTGGTGATAGCTCTCGATCATTTTTACTAAATCTTTTGACATCGCGTAGGTCTCGTCATTGCTGCTTGACTCAAGAAACTGAGAGACAGATTCTGTGATAGATTTGCTTGTTGAAGGTGTTGGTTCTGTCACTGAAACTTTTATTCTTTTGGTGGGTGGCGAAGCGACAGATTCAAGAGATTGAAGCTCTTCAACTGCTTTGCCAAGTGATGATTTAACTCGTTCTAATGTACTAGGTGAAAATAACTTAGCTTTGTAACGTGGATCTAAGTAGGTTGCAAGAGAGTAACTTCATACAAGAACAGCCTCTCGTCTTGTCGCTTGCATCACTTTTGCGCACAATGAACTAGTTCTATTAATATAGTAGAATTTGATAATTTCCGCTTATTAATGACATTTTATCTCAACGGTCCACATCCGCACGACATCCGCAGTCCAAAGTGCGGATGCGGGTGCGGATGCGGATGCGAGAAAATGTGCGGATGTTCCGCGGATGCGGATGTGACCTACAACACTATATATATATATATATATATATATATATATATATATATATATATATATATATATATATACTGTATATATGGGATGAATTTCACAATTAAACACGTGAAATGAATGAATGATGTAAACCTACAAGGAAAGAGGAAAATGATTTCAAGGCCTTTCGTGCATTCAAAAGTACCATTCCCTGACGAGGTGTACTTCTGAATACACGAAAGGCCTTGGAATCAGTTTTCTTTTTCCTTGTGAGTTTACATCATATATATGATACAGACAGACCATGCATGGAACAAGGAACTCTTCTGGGAAAATTAAATCCACTATAGTCCGACTAAGTAATGGTAAATGACAAACACTATTGTTTTTTCTTTTTCATAATGTTAGCCCGACGTAGGCTAGGTGCAGATGTAAACCCTAGATCCTGTCCCAAAGCTGGATCCTATCTGCTTTGCAGATAGCTGGTGAGGGAAGCTATATTTTTGGGACCTCTTTGCGAATGACCCATTGCCCACGTCAGGCTAACATTATGAAAAAGAAAAAACTATAGTGTTTGTCATTTACCATTACTTATTCGGACTATAGTGGATTTAATTTTCCCAGAAGAGTTTCTTGTTCCATGCACGGTCCCTGTGTATCATGAAAACAACCTCAGGGGACCATTCTGAATTCAATCCCATATATATATATATATATATATATATATATATATATATATATATATATATATATATATATATATATATATATATATATATATATATATATGTGTGTATATATATGTGTGTGTGTGTTTTACTTACTTTTTAGTTTACGAGTAAATATTTAGGATTAGCCTGCGATTGACCTTTCAGTAGCATGACTCTTCCATATGTAGAATTTGATAAAGCAGAACGTTACTTTTAACTCTTATCCTGCCTTCACAACCTGCCACACAAAACTGGTTGGAGTCTTAACTTCGCTATTTATTAAGGCGGTTTTTTTTTTTTTTTTTGAAAAGACCAAAACTGAATGTTTTGTAGGTTTTGCAACCCCTTTGGCAGGATATTAAAAAGTTTTGGTCTTCTAATACTGAGAATGTCTTCCACCTTTGCTTTCAGACCTCCCTGATGTCGTGTGTTACGTTTGGAATGAAGCATGATCTACTGTCATTCTGGTATGTTTTTATCCCAGTTTTGCAGGTAAGTTCTGATTTTTTTCAAGAATTTTCATACACATATTATCAAGTATCACACAAAATCATCTTTCATATCTCTATCTATCTATCTATATATACATATATATACATGTGTATACATGTATATACAGTATAATATATATATATATATATATATATATATATATATATATATATATATCGCTTTTTTTTTTCCAAAGCCATTTTCATGATTGTGTTCTTTTCGTTTATGTTGTGGGTGAATGAGGGGTTTTGTAACCATGCATTTTCGTTCCGGGTTGTAGAAATGTGGGTGGGAGGTTTGTAACTATGAAATACATTTGGTTTATAACCATT
This sequence comes from Bathynomus jamesi, assembly GCA_023014485.1. Classification (NCBI taxonomy): domain Eukaryota; kingdom Metazoa; phylum Arthropoda; class Malacostraca; order Isopoda; family Cirolanidae; genus Bathynomus; species Bathynomus jamesi. The sequence continues at coordinate 597,166 of JAJOZX010001987.1, read as the reverse complement.
TATTCATTTTTATTGCTATGTATTTTTTTTATAACTATGTACAGTATGTATTATTTTTAACCTTTTTTTCCTTCTGTTTTATGACCATGTCCAAGGTCATTTCTTTTTAGAACCATTTATTAATTTTTTTTTTGTTTTCGTTGTCATGGATTGTTTTTAAGCCATGTATTATTTTTTTGTTTTTATAATCGCGTATGTCCTGTTCTTGTTTTTAAACCATGCATTGTTCTTGTTTTAATAATAATACATTTTTTTTTTGTTTTTGTAACTATATGGTTATTTTTAATCACGTATTTGTTTCCATGGTCATTCCTTTTTTTGTTTTTGTTTTTACAACCATTATTATATTTTATTTTCATAACCATGCATATGGTGGATCAATGAAAGAAAACCACCCCCAGCCTTCTTTAGTTAGCTTTATAAGGCTAACTAACGAAAATATCACGACCTAACCTAACTAATCGTTAGGTCAACTGTACGCCCTTGACGATTGGTTAGGTTAAGTCGTGATATTTTCGTTAGTTAGCCTTATAAAGCTACTAAAGAAGGTTGGGGGTGGCTTTCTTTCATTGATCCCATTTTTTTTTTTTTTTTTTTTTTTTTTATTTATTTATTGTTCTAACCATGTATTATTGGAACCTAAAATTTGTTTGCTGTCTCACTTTTAGTGAAGACAAACCTCAATTGTTTTTTGATTTTAGAGAAAGTATCTCCTTTTTAACAATAGAACCAAATATTTCTGGCTAAACTGATAGTTTAAACTATAAAGAAACGTTTATTTTTTGCGAATTACGTACAAGAACTAAAAAGAATATGCGGTAAGGAATTCTTTTTTATGTAACATCGAATCCTCCCCAAAAAGTTTTTGTCCTTCAAAAAAGAAAAGAAATTAAATCCCAAAATATAACCCTACAGTACGCCCGTTACTACGAAACAACGATGAAAGAAATTTCTAATCATATAGACATTATCGTGGGAAACAATAATAAATAGACTTGGTTTGGTCTATAACCACTAAAAGGAATCGTAAATCAGATTATAGTGTACTATGTCTCTATATATGCCTTGTATGTTTACGACTAACTGCTCTATAAAAATTATGATGCAGGAAAATCGAAAGGGGATCATATGTTTTCATACCTAGAGTGGTTCTATAGTTATGTTGATAATAGCGTTTATTTAGATGGAAAAGTTCATTATCACCATAAATCAAGTATACACAAACTAGAGAGGTATACAACATGTAGTAGTGTTGTAGTATACATCATAATCTAGTATACACAAACTGCAGAGGAAAATTAGTTGTCTTTTATTACACTGTTACATTGCAAACGGAAAAGTTGTTTAAGTTTTCAAATCGAAGTACTGTACATGAATGAACTTTTTCTATGTTTCAGATAATAAGGGTTACCAACATTAATGAGTATAGGTTTCCTTTTTGGTATAACTTTTTTTAATATAGCTTTTTTTTAGTATATACAGTAGGGTCAAAATGCGGCCTTACGACATTTGATCGACTTGACATTCTATCGACAAGTTGTTATTACGTTAGATTAAGTTAGGTTTTTAGAGTGTCGATGTTTTGGGCTTGTCGACGAAATGGGGTCCATCAAAACGAGGGCCCGTAAGTTCTTTGTTAGAGTCAATGCGGTCACCAATTTAGAACTTAATTCTGAGAGGAACCTTTCTTTGACCTATTTTGACATGCAATAGGGAACAAAACGGTTTAAAAATTTCATGTCATACGGAACTTTACTGCTTACAGTGTACGCAAACGTCCTATGTGGTATGTCTATGCTGACCATTGGTTCTCGTATATAGTACTGTGAAAATAAGCCAAAACCAGAAAGAAAATAAACAGTTAAAAACAAAAACTATATATATATATATATATATATATATAATATATATATATATATATATTCTTGGAGTAATAATGTCGTCGGATGCAGAATTCAGAGAGCACGATAAAATCAAAATCACAACGGCTAGAAAAATGGGAATCATCTGGAGGAGCTTCCGCAGCAGAAAAGCAAACATCATCCTTAAATTATGGAAGAATCTAGTCCTACCAGTAATTGAGTATTGCTCAGTACTCACAAGTCCACACAGGAAAAGAAACATTGCGAGCATTGAAGCTATACAAAGGACTCTTACGTCTAAGATAGAGGAAACGGAAGGTGAAGACTACTGGTCTCGACTACAATCCTGAAACTCTACTCTCTTGAAAGAAGACGCGAGCGGTACTTGAGGGCTCTGTCCCTAACCTCAGAAATGAAACAGAAACAAACTGGAATGAGAGAAGAGGCAGATTTTGTACGGTCCCAGCTGCGGTGGGACAAGGGGCCATGAAAACGAGGATGGAAAATACCCTCAGAATACGGAGCCCAAAGCTTTTCAATGTCCTTCCAAAAGAAGTGAGGAATTCCAGCACACCGACCTGAATAACTTCAAGAACTAGCTAGACAGATTCTTGTGCAAAGTCCCTGACCAGCCATGCGTGGCTGGCTACGAGGGCAGGAGGAGATCAGAGAGCAATTCCCTCCTTCACCAAATCCCGCAAATGAGGCAGGATGCTGCAGAGGGGTCGACCGCAGGTCGATCCTGAACCGTCGTTCAAACTCAACAAAAGTAAGTAAGTAAGCATATATATATATTAGTGATGTAGCGGATGTCATTTTTTTCACATCCGCGGATGCGGATGCGGATGTCTACATTTTCGTTATTTTTTAGGATATATTCGAGATTTGTTGTGTTTAACGTATATAATAAGTTATTATATAGAGAGAGCTGTAGCTATAATGTAGTATAATTGATTAATTGTACAATAATTGCTGTACTTTTCTCTGAACATATAAAATAATATCAAGCATCTAACTAATATAGAAATCAATTATGAATTCGTCTGCAAATAAATTCGTTATATTTTGTCGAGTTTCAGCCACAATTAGAAACCATAATTGTGTTACCAGGATGCGGGACGTGAACCCAACTCAAATGCACCCCACCGACCTCTTTCCCCAACCTCCACCCTTATAGAAAGAGATCTTTAATTAGCTTGATAACTATTTATATTAAGTTTAAAGTTTTATTAGGCATATTTATAAATGAGTAATTAAAATAAAGTAAACTAAGATGTTCATCGTTTAATGTTCAAACTTAATTATAGGAAGGTTATGCTTAAGGAACATTAATTTTTCTGCCTTTTCTGCTGCCAGTCTGTTTCTCTTTTCATCATATATTAATCCAGCACTGCTAAATAATCTCTCGCTTGGTACGTTTGTTGGAGGACAGGCTAAATGTTTCCTTGCAAGTTTACTCAAGTATGGATAGATATTCTGCGTATTTTTCCACCAACTAATAGGATTGTCACATGCAGCCAGGCGTTTTTCTTGGTGATAGCTCTCGATCATTTTTACTACATCTTTTGACATCGCGTAGGTCTCGTCATTGCTGCTTGACTCAAGAAACTGAGAGACAGATTCTGTGATAGATTTGCTTGTTGAAGGAGTTGGTTCTGTCACTGAAACTTTTATTCTTTTGGTGGGTGGCGAAGCGACAGATTCAAGAGATTGAAGCTCTTCAACTGCTTTGCCAAGTGATGATTTAACTCGTTCTAATGTACTAGGTGAAAATAACTTAGCTTTGTAACGTGGATCTAAGTAGGTTGCAAGAGAGTAACTTCATACAAGAACAGCCTCTCGTCTTGTCGCTTGCATCACTTTTGCGCACAATGAACTAGTTCTATTAATATAGTAGAATTTGATAATTTCCGCTTATTAATGACGTTTTATCTCAACGGTCCACATCCGCACGACATCCGCAGTCCAAGGTGCGGACGCGGATGCGGATGCGAGAAAATGTGCGGATGTTCCGCGGATGCGGATGTGACCTACATCACTAATATATATATATTAGTGGTGGACCGGATGTCAGTTTTTCAACATCTGCGGATGCGGATTTTTAATTTCAGTATCCGCGGATGCGGATGCGGATATTTAGTTAATCTATCAATATAATATAGAATTATGAATATATGACATAATTTTTCAAATTTCGTGATATTACTATTATGGGAGGCAATGCATAAGAATTAAAATTAATATTAATGTTTTCATTATGATAAAAATAATAACTTTCTCAAGAGTTTCAGCCACAGAAAATTCAATGAAACAAGTTTCATTCAATTTTCAATTGCTAATTTGAGAAACTGCGCAAATTTTGCAATGTGTTTGCTATAGAAAATTAGCATTTTTATTTTTGCTAAAGAATTTGCTATTTTTTGTATTTATTTACAATAATCTTGTTCGAAACACGATAGACTGCTTGATCTTATACGAACAATTTCATTCTGAAAAGTTACTGTGTTGCTGTGAAAAAAAAATCAGTGGAGTACGCACAGCGGCACAGGCAGTGTTTGTTGATTTAATGGTATTTATATTTTGAGGTTTATTTGTTTGTTCATTAATAATTAATACTTTACATGAAATGTGCATGACTGGGCCTTATAAGCTACTTTATAAGCTAATTTAATTGTAAATGGCATAATTTATTAGAGGTAATATCCGCATAACATCTGCAGTCAGAAGTACGGATGCGAATGTTAAAAATTATGCGGATATCTGCGGATGCGGATACCCGGCCCGCCACTAATATATATTACTTTTACTTTTGTTACTTTTGTTTAGTTTGAACGACGGTTCAGGATCGACCTGCGGTCGACCCCTCTGCAGCATTCCGCCTCATTTTCGGGACTTGGTGAAGGAGGGAATTGCTCTCTGATCTCCTCCTGCCCTCGTAGCCAGCCACGCATGGCTGGTCAGGGACTTTGCGCAAGAATCTGTCCAGCTGGTTCTTGAAGTTATTCAGGTCGGTGTGCTGAGGAGATTCCTCACTTCTTTTGGAAGGACATTGAAAAGCTTTGGGCCCCGTATTCTGAGGGTATTTTCCATCCTCGTTTTCATGGCTCCTTGTCCCACCGCAACTGGGACCGTACAAAATCTGCCTCTTCTCTCATTCCAGTTTGTTTCTATTTCATTTCTGAGGTTAGGGACAGAGCCCTCAAATATTTTCCATATGTATATTATTGTGTACCGCTCGCGCCTTCTTTCAAGAGAGTAGAGTTTCAGGGATTGTAGTCGAGACCAGTAGTCTTCACCTTCCGTTTCCTCTATCTTAGACGTAAACGTCCTTTGTATAGCTTCAATGCTCGCAATGTCTCTTTTTCTGTGTGGGCTTGTGAGTACTGAGCAATACTCAATTATTGGTAGAACTAGACTCTTCCATAATTTTAGCATGATGTTTGCTTTTCTGCTGCGGAAGCTCCTCCAGATGATTCCCATTATTTTTCTAGCAGTTGTGATTTTGATTTTATAGTGCTCTCTAAATTCTGCATCCGACGACATTATTACTCCAAGATCCCTGACTTGTGGATTTGGTGTTATCTCTTTGGCTTGCGGAGTTTTGTACCATTTTTTCTGTAGCTCTTTCTTATTACCATATCTTAGAAGTTGGAATTTTTCTTCGTTGAACTGCATATTGTTGTCTGCCCACTAGAATAACGTTTCAATGTCGTTTCGTAGTTTTCTTATGTCATCTTCGTTCGTTCAATATTTCCTTACATATCTTTGTGGCATCTGCGAAGCATGACACAATACTGTCCTTAATATCTGCATCAATATCTGCAATCATTATTATGAACAGCAAGGGAGCTAATACTCTCCTTGTGAGACAGAGCTCACGACTTCCAAGACTTCCGATTTAACTCCGTTTACCACCACCACTCTTTGCGTTCTTTGCGTCAAGAAATTAAATATCCACCTTCCTAGCTTTCCAGTAATTCCTGTATCCTTAAGTTTGTGTACTATGATTCTATGGTCACATTTATCGAAAGCTTTAGCAAAGTCAGTATATATTACGTACATCAATGTTTTGTCCTCGACACAATGTTCCTAATATTTTATCCTGGTGGTCTAGTAGCTGTGACAGGCATGATCTACCCGCCCTGAAGCCATGTTGATTTGGGTTGTATAAGTCTTTTTCTTGTAGGTAGTAGGTAGTTTTGCCTCTAATTATGCGTTCAAAACACTTTATAAGGTGTGAGGTGAGAGCCACTGGTCGATAATTTTTGGGCAAATGGGCATTGCTCTGTTACCACCTTTAAATAGGGGGGCAATGTTCGCGTTCTTTAAGGGGAGTGGAATTTGTCCTGTGTCGAGTGATTCCCTCCATAGTAAGTATAGCGGTTTTGCAATACTCTTTTTGCATTTCTTTAGAAATGTGGCACTCCATGTGCCTGGCCCTGGCGCTGAATTGTCTCGCATCTGTGATAAGGCCGTAATTACATCTTCCGTGAACTCGAAGTCCATTAATAGGTTTGTGCCGGGATTTGTTCTTGGTTGATCTGTATCAATGTCGAAAAACTCGTCTGAGTTTTCCACTTCCATCTCGGATTTAGGGGTGCTAAACACAGATTTAAATTGTTCCCTAAGCAGTTCACTTATTTCTTTCGGGTCATTTGTGTATTCGGCCTCCCCGTTTATCAACGGTCCAATACTCTCCTTACACTGCATTTTCCTTTTCGCAAAAGTGTAGAAGTATTTTGGGTTATTTTTTATGTTTTCTGCTACCTTGTTTTTCTCCTCGTTTGTCTTACAGTATGTATGAATGTTTGCTTTAGGTCCATTTCTAGTTTGAGTGTGTCTGCATCTGTGGAGATGTTTTACGGTTTGTCTTCGTTGCCTGAATAGAGTCCTGATTTTCCTCTCGAGCTTGCTACGTTTTCTTTCCTGTCTCTCTGGAATATGTTTCAGTATTATAGGTTTGGTTTCCGTCTCTATTATACATAGTATTTCTTGTGGAGTCTTCTCGTGAAGTAGCAATTCCCAATTTACCTCCTTTAAATCTTTATTTACGTTTTCCCAATTTACTTTCTTTGAATTTATGTTTAAGCCTTCAAATATTCCATCTGCCTCTCTAGGATACGTTTTCGGACCTCTGGGTGCTAACTTCAATTGTATATCGATGAGGTTATGGTCGGAGAACTTTGTGTGCGTTACTTTTTTATTTATTATTATCTCGTTGTTATTTGTCCAGATTAAATCCAAAACGTTCTCCTTTCTCGTGGCTTCACCGATTTCCTAGGTAAGGGCGTAATGTTCCATAAT